>ML865743.1:13229-35092 GCA_009831015.1 Picea engelmannii | reverse complement strand
ATGTTGAGTACATGGTTGAGACAAGTAGTTGATGAGTTGGCACATACATGAGGTGTATAGTTGATGATGTTGGTACATATTGATGAGTCATTGTTGATGATTGGTATATACTTGGTACATGGTTGGATGCACTTGTTTATGGTGCAGGTTGATTACAGGTTGTTTGGCACAGACTGGTGCATGGTTGATGCTCTTGTTTATGGTACAGATTGATATCTGTTGAGGATTGTTGGCTCATCTCAGTTGGTGCTGAGAATGAAAGCTGAGTCTTGAATATAGAGCTGGTGCTCTTGTAGATTTGTACTTTATTTAGTTGTTGTTGATAAACCCCAAGCATTGTAGTCCGTAATAAAAAGAAAATTGTACATACATCTTGTGTTCTTTGTGTTCATTATGGTGATGACTTGTTGATGATATATTGTTGATATATGTTGTTGATATGTGCTCACATCTAAATGGTTATAAATGAAAAAAATGGGTAATGAATAAATGTTGAATTCTAATTGATGAGTTTTTGCGCAAGAGGGAAGTTTTGGGAAAAAGAGCCCCACATTCATTCACCCCCCCCTCTAAGTGTGGTAGGTGTGTCCAACATGATTGAGGTGCCGTAAAAGCCCAGCTAGGGGTTTTTGGATATGCTAGATCCATTGATGCTATTTTCAATTCCATTTGAAGACTTCTTCTGCAAGTTTTTCACCATTGAAGTTTCAGCAAGCTCCAGGGAGCTTGAAACCCTCATTGATGGAGGACATAGTTTGGTGAGCCTATGTTTGTTTTATGTGATTGAATAATCATTTTTGGCTAATTGATATGCTATGAACACATTGGGATAGGTTTCAAAGGCTGTTGAGGACTTTTATAGGTTTTTTTTCCAAACAGAAGCTCAGGGAAGCTTATGGCCACATGTAGAAGAGGTCATGCCCGGATGAGCCATGATCCATTTTCAGAGTTCTATTAGTCATTTTTGGGGTTTTTGTGTTATGATCTCAATGGTATAGTCTATTTTTTCATTGTATTTGAGAAGAATCTTGTAAAATAACTTTTGACAAATTAATCCCAGAGAGCCAAGTCCATTGATGGAGGCTCAAGGAGATGTAGCCCGAAGGGGGTGAACTCCTTTATCGGCTTGTTCTTGTTGTGAGTTTGATGGTTTATTTGCTGCAAGTTGTGTTGTTGTGTATTTGTTTAAAGTACATATTTAACCATATAAAGGAACAATTCCTCACACATAAACATTTACAAGAAGTTGCATGAACTTAACACATAATTTTATCTTGCATATTTTAAACACATGAAGCAAGGTCCTGTAAAGTTTATTTTAATGAAGTAGAGGGTGCTTGCATAGAATAACAAGTCAGCCTTCTATTTTATGATTAGTACCAATCATGTGTCAACTAATCATTAACTATGACTCATCAATATGTACCAACTTCATCAACTATACACCTCATGTATGTGCCAACTCATCAACTACTTGTCTCAACCATGTACCCAACGTGTACCTTAATCAAAATCCCTCATCAATTTCATCATCCAAATATGATTTGCAACTATGTAATATACCTCGTGTATATGATCACATACCTGCAAACCTTCCTTAACTTTCACAATAAGAGACTAGAATTTTCATCAAACTTTTCTTTAGTCTCACATGACTAGTTTGGGATTAGTCAACAACCCTGACTTGAAATAATCATAACTATGCACCTGTAATGAATAAATATATGAAAGTAGTATGCAATGTTCTTCAGTTTTTTTTATGCAATTCCTCTAGGTTTCACTACTTGGAATCTCTCATAAAATGAGTTATAGCAAAAATGGCATACCTTGTTGAATTCTGGCTTATTCTAGAGAGCGACCTTGTAGAGCATTCCCCACACAAAATATTTTTTGAATGGATATGAAAATGTTACACAGCCTACTATAGACTTTAATATAACCAACACATTTGGTATCACTGAATTTGGATCTATTATGAAGAAGTTATGACATTTTTATCTAAAACACTTGTTTTAGACTAGTTTTAGGACTAGTCACAAACCCTATTTTCCATGGAGTGTAAATCCAAACTAACAACGACCCACAAGATAAATTGTTTACCACAGATACTTGGATATGTTTCCTCAATGGTATGAATCATTCTCGAAAAACATTTATTGTGAAAATGGTGAGATGACTTGTAAATAACATACCTTAGAAAGCATCATCAAAAGAATTTATCCTCCCTTGAATTCCAACCTTATTTTCTTCACCTTCCCTCTGAAATTTGGCTTAGATATCCTTTGGTTACCTCAGTTACCTATAGATATTCAATATTCTCAAGTGTGATGTAAAATGAGAGAGCCTTGCCTTTTATTTATACTCTCCATCTTCTAGGTCACTTAACCCATTTCTAGGTCACTTAACCCATTTATAGATCACTTAACCTATTTTCCTCATTTTTAGGGTTAATCACTTTTCATAATTAGAAATTTCTCCATTACTTTATCATTTAAATATTCGTCCTTGACTTTGCCACCTCACTTTATCATTTAAATAATCTTCTTTCATTTTGTCACTTCACTTTATTATTTAAATAATCCTTCTTGACTTTGTCACTTTACTTTATCATTTAAATAATAATTTCTTCTTTGCAAGCTCTTTGAGTTCTTTGACCTTTTGGGGCTTCAAGCCAACATATGATGGTCCTCCAACTTAGTAAGGCCATAACTCCCCAACCATGAGGAGTTATGTGGTGTTCCACATACCACCAGAAATGGCATGACATGTAATATCTATATAGACTATGATTAGCTTCAAATATATTAAAACTCATACCATTATACATGAAACAACTCTGGTTGCATTTACCCAAACCTTTGTGCTACCAAAATTCACTACCGAAATTTTCTACTAGACTTTCTTGAAGAGTTGACATCAATGAAAACCAATCTTAATAAAAAATATCCCCCTCTGATGCAATACTAAAATCATTTCATGCAATATTGAAGTCATATCACTCATGCTCCCCCTGGAACCATGCCTCTATCCTTTGCATCTCTATGACCATTTCTCCCCTTGGAATCATGCCTCTGTCCTCTACATCTGATAAATCTCTCCCGCTTTGTCATCAATGGAAAAGGTATCTTTTCATCCGGGGCTTCTCCCCCTAACTGAACTGTCCTCTTTATGATTCTGTCAGATTCTCTTCATCTTCCTCTTCTAATTCCTTTTTATCTTCTGCTTCTTCTTCAAAAAGTTGTTCCATTGATTCATTTTATTCTTCCTTTCATTTTGGTTTGCCTGTTTCATCAATTGTTTCATTGATGATTTCTACAACTTTGTTCAATATCAGATTGTAACACTTGTATGATTTCCTTATACTTGAGTAACCAAAAAGTACTCCTTTGTCCACATGAGAGTCAAACTTTCCCATTTTTCCATCTTCTCTTTTGATGTAGCATTTGATTCCAAAAACTCTGAAGTGCTTCACATTTGTTGGTCTTCCTTTCCATAGATCGTAGGGAATTTTTCCAGTGTTGTTTCTGAGCATTACTCTGTTTTGAATGTGAACTGTTGTATGCAATTCTCGTGTCCAAAATATATCTGTCAATTTGGAATCCATTAGAATTGTTTGAGCCATTTCCTATACTGTCATGTTCTTTCTTTCAACAAATCCATTCTGATGAGGTGTCCTAGCAACAGAGACTTGCCTTTTTATTCCATGACTACTATAGTAGTCCATAAATTCCTTTGAAGTGAACTCTCCTCCATTATCAAATCTCAAGCATTTGATTTTTGAATCCATTTCATTTTCAACCATTTCCTTGTAGATCTTAAAGTTTTCAAAAGATTCTGACTTGTTCTTGAGAAATAAAACTATCGTCATTCTTGTATAATAATCAACTAATAACATAAAGTATTTCTTACCTTTTAAACCCTTTATTGTAGTTGTTCCAACTAGATCAATATGCACAATTTTCAGTGGTCTTGTCATCGAATATTCCTTTGATTTGAACCTGGTATTTGTTTGCTTTCCTTATTGACAATGATTGCATAATGTGTTGGTTGGTTTCGTGATCTAGCGCATTTATCTGACTGTTTCTCTTCTACTGACTTTGACAAGTTTATAAAAATGTATGTGACCCATTCTTCTATGCCATAGCCAACTTTCATCTTCCTTTCCTAGACAACACTTTTTATTTCCAATTTAACTTAATACATATATGCTTCTTGAAGTTCTCGCAGCTGTAGCAATCAATTTTCCTGAACCTTCTTTTCTTATCTCAATTTTTTGTCAATCGAAAGTAACTTTATGACCTTGGTCACACATTTGACTTGGAATTAGAATATTATGTTTCATATCTTCTACTAGTAGAACATTTTCTGCCTTGGTATTCTTGTTCCCAATTATGACTGTGCCTTTTCCAATGATTTTAGCTAAATCATCATTTCTGAAGGAGACTAATCCATCTCTTTCCTTTTATAATGTAAGAAACATGTATCTATCACTTGTCATGTGTTTTGAAAAACCATTGTCAACATACCAACCATGTTTCTTATACTTAGATTGTAGAGTAAGTGTGAATTACTCATTGCTATATTGATCCTGCTTTATTATCCATGTTCTTTGGCCATGTGTCCAAAATTGTTACATTTGTAACATTCCACTTAAATTCTCAAAGATTCAATCATGTTGTAACGTATTCTCTGTGTTTCACTAGGCCTTCTTGGATAAACCCTTTGTGTATAACTTTCAAAGTTGTTTGTGTTCCTATTGTTAGCTCTGCAATTCACAGTTTTATGTCCAAAATTATTACATGCATAACATAAACCAAAAAATATAGTTTGATACCCGAGAGTTGAATATATTCTGAAAGGAGGTACTCTTATAAATTCTTATTCTTCCTGAGGCCTATTTGTCGGTTGTTGATTATGAAATCTGAATATTCTCGGTGGAGGAGTGCCCCTGTAATATTCATTGTATATCTTCCTATCCCCCTTGATTGTTTCAACATAGATTTTTGGATATGTTTCTTGCTCTACTATTTTGGAGCTTGATCCTTTTCTGTCTGATTGTATCCAAGTCTGGACTTGTCATGATGATTTTTGACTACTGATAATGTCATCCAAAACTTTTGAGTTGTTCTGCATATTTTTTGTTTGAATATCCTTTCTTAATGTGACAATCTCTTCTTCCAAATTTCCAATGATCTTGTATTTTTCTTCTAGTTGTTCTTTGAGTGCTTCTTCAATTATTTTATCTTCTTCTATTTGAACCTTCAAATTTGTGATAATTTGTTGTAGTTCTTGAGTGTCTTCTTTCTTTTCTAGTTCTTCTTGTAGTTTCTTGTTTTTCTTCTTTTCTCTTCTGAGAACTTCTATGGCACACATTAATTCCTCTTGGTAGTCAACTTTTTCCTCTTCAATTTCTTCTTCGAATTCTTCATATTCTTCTTCGACTTCTTCATATTCTTCTTCAGAGTCTTATTTATCAGAGTCTTCTACTGCCATGAATATAACTCTTTATGTCTCACTGTCACTGACTTCATCTTCATCTGATGATGAGATGTCATCCTTGGTGCATAAGTTTTTCTTGAAAACTTTTTTTGTGGTTCTTTTTTGATGCAGGAGCATTGTAAGCAACCAACCAAGCAACCATAAAGGTGGAAGAAAGATGGAAAAGCACAACACACATGTTGCACATTTTGAAATGTTTTTGAAAAATTAATGAGCAGATATTAATGTAATAGTTAGGAAGAAGGTGTACTTTGCATTTATACCTAGGAGATATGAACAGATCTGGGGGGATTACTCCCATCTATCAAATTGTAATAGGCATTTAATTCTGTTAATGAAAGTAGGTAGATTTGAATTAAGAGATTAGATAGTTTAGAGAGTAGGAGGGAAAACGGATATAGATACCCTCAGCCTTGTATCATAGTAACATTATCATCATTGAAAGATGTAACAGAGAGTTGTAGAGAAGAACCCATGTACATGAGCACTTGAGTTAATATATGAAGCTTTGAATCAATTTTCATGGTGTTGTGATGCTTATTGTTTACATTTGCCGAATGGTATGCTTACAATTGTTTTATTCTCTCTATTTATGCATTTGTTTCAATGATGTGTTGAACGTGTGATTTCATGTTAAGTATATGAAGTCTGAGAGAGGAGAAGAATGAGTTTTAATTTTTTCTCTTCCTAAGAGAGTTCCTACAAGGAGTGCAGTGAAACATTTGCAAGGTGTGCGTTGACAAGGGTTTTGAGTTTTATCTCAGAAAGCTCAGGAGGGATACCATTGTTCTCATATCAGATAAAGTGAAAGTAAAGAACATAGCCGTGCAAGGAGTGTGCAGACTGTTGGAAGTCTTAGGACTTATCAACTAAGGGAAGGATTGAAGGACCACTGTTGCAAGGAGGGCACAGAGTCGAGAACTCAAATAACTAGAAGTATTTGAAAGATTGCCACGAAGAGTGCATGCAGGATTCCTCTTGGAGGCTTAAGTTCACAAGTGAAAGCTAAGGAGGGTTAGTACCTTTGAAGAAATCAAAGGGAGACGGGGAGAGAAATCATCATGCAGAAGTTAATTTCAGTGGAAGGACGCCAAGTCAGTTTGTCCAGAGATTCATTGAGGAGTGAATTGGATGGTCAAAATTCTCCGTGGAGAACTCACAAAGTCACGAGGACCGTAGGACCTAGAGGAGTTGCAGGGTGGATAAGGATTGGATGAACCCATTACGTTGGTTTCATGATTCAACGTCGACCGTTGATCATGACCATCGAGCTGTCAAGATCATTTCGGAAAATTGGGGTTTGTAAGTCCAGAGTGTAAGCCAAATCCATTGGTCACTCGAACTTCTGAATCATGAAATGGATTATCATGTGTGAAAATGAGGTGTAGAATTTTGGAGTTCGACATTTCGGGGGTCCTGACGACAAGAAATTGGGGCATAGTGGAGAAAAAATCCTAAAGTCATGAGTTGTGATAGGATTTTTGCATGGAATTTTAGGATTTCGACACTTCGGGTGTCAGGAAGCAGAGGAGGCAGCATTTTGGGATAGAGAGTTTTGAACTCCCGATACCCGGAAGCCCAAAATAACATGGGTCGTCGAATTGAACGAAGGCTTATAGATGTTGATCCTGTGGAAGGCACCATTTTGGAGTTTGTGGTTTTGAAGTGACAGAGGAACGATGGTCGAAGGGTTGTTCAAGTTATGAAATCCATAAATCTTGAGTGGATAGGTGGCAAGAATCGACGTAGGAAGATATTACAGTGGGGAAGACAGGTGGCATGTACTCATCGCCAAGTGGAGTCAATCTTCGTTGACTATTTCAGGTGTCGAAGGTTGGAGAACCGAGAGACTTCTATCCAGATTCACGAAGTCACAAAGTCTGAAACTTTGAATCAACGAAAAGTTTCATTCGGGAGCCAGCCTTTGCTGAACGCGTCAGGGTTTGACATTTCAATAGTTTCAAAGACAAGAGGTTGGGGTTATGTGCTCCATAATTCTCGAAGTCACAAAATGTGACAAAACTATGGAGGAGGACGTGGCCAAATATTTTGGTGTTTCGGCATTTCGGGTTTAGGCGGGTTGAAAAGTCGAGAAACTCGACAACAAGAATCGCAATATCGCGAAACCCAAAGTCCTGATTCGGCAAAGGGCACGATCATATTGTTGGTTAGGAGATTTGGGTTGATGCCTTATGTTTGAACACACGGGCATACCTATAAGGACATGTGGAAAACACTATGGTGTGTGTGTGTGGGATTCCTTGTGGAGGAATCAAAGAGTCAATTTGACTCAGGGGTAGATTTAGAATGATCCTGTGGGGATCTTGACCTGAGGGTCGGAGGTCTGCATCATTTTTCCTTTATATGTTTGTTTTCCTTTTGATTAACCTTCATCATTTTTCTTTTTCTTATAAGGAAATTTGTTAGAAAAATGACTAATACCATCACAATTAAAACAAATTAAAGGAAGCTTACCTCTATACCTACGGTCGGTTCCCTTGTCCAGTATTTTAACAAAGTTGTCCAGTTCTTCATCATCTTCCAAGACATCACTGTTGTTTCTATGTTCTTATTTTTTCCTTCCATTTTTCTTTGACTTTTTGTATTCTTTTTGGATGCTTCTTTTATATCTGGATTTTCCTGTTTAGTTCTCATTTCATATGTTGTGAAGATTGCATGTAATCCATCCATTCTTATTGAGTTTAGATTTGATCTTTCTTCTAGTGTTGATATCTTAGGGTCAAATATCATAGGAAGAGATCTTAGTACTTTTTGAACAATTACAGACTCTTTGATTTCTTCTCCCAATCCTATGATTCCATTCACTATTTCATCAACTCGTAAAAAGTAAGCTGCAATACTCTCATCTTCCTTCATCTTAAGTTTTTTGAACTGACCTCTGTAAATTTGAAGCTTTGCCGCTTTGAATTTTGAATCTCCTTCATAAATATTTTGAATTTTGTCCCAAATATATTTAGCAGATTTACAATGTGCAACTGACATAGATCCCTGACCCTCAGGCCAAGATCCACGTGGGATTGATCTCCACAACTGTGCTAAGCTGGAACAACTCAGTTGGTTCTTATTGGAACCCAAACGATCCACAGGTCCTTCGGAAACCCCACCCGTGCGAACAATCACAAGGTGCGAGCTTCACCTCCTCCAAGAGACCATGTCACTATGACCTCGAGCCAAGCCAAATAGGCACCTTTCTCATTTCATGACTTCGGGGTTTTCAATGCAAAGTGCCTTGGCTCCTTGCCCTCAAAATTTTCGGAATGCAGAAGCCCAAAAGGGTCTAACGACTCCTTGGCTCCTCTCTCAAACCTTCTCCATGTGACCTGATCATATGGCCTGGTGCTATTCCTCCGCATGCTTTCGGGATTTTGTGATATCATGATTTGGGACTCCCTGTCTCATGACTCCTTCACTCTTGAACTCTCAGTTGCCAAAATGTCGAAAAGGGATTAACGTCTCTGTGTCCATGCGCTAACGCAAAAATGTTATTGGCTTTCGCGATTCGAGGAATTTCTATGCAAGTGATCCTCCTTTCCCTTTCGAATCCCCGAACTCCAAAATTTTTCCTTTGGTGGGATCAACGACTGTGAACCTCCCTTGATCCAACGGTCCCAATAATTTCAAGATTTCGTGAACCAGGAGTTTGAAACTCTCGACTCCAAAATCACTTGTTGCACCAATCCCTGAATTACTGAAATGTGAATTTTCACAAGATCCAACGACTCTCATTGGATTGGATCCAATGACACCTATCTCTCCTGAGCTTACACCTATCAAATATCTTCATCCCTAACTCCCTCGCTAGTTGGCTGGATCCGACGGCTCACAAGATTTCGACACTTCTTCCTAGAAGTGTTCCACCGTCCAATTCCACACTTGATAATCCCTTTCATGATTCAAGAGTTAGAGTGACCAAGGCAGGGATGATTTTAAGGATGGAAATTTATTTTAAAATGTAGAAACCTTGGCSAATATTACTAATCCTTCATTTGTCAACTATAAATGTTTGACAATTTTTTTGTAAAAATATTCAAATTTCTAAGTATTTTATATAGTTTTTATAAAAKTTTGGCTATTTTTAAGGTAAAATAATTTTATCCTATAGAATTTGGGCGAATCATTTTTAAAATAGAGAATCTCATTTTTGGAAAAACCATAGAAAAATACCCCACAAGTGAAATTTAGCCCCTAAAATCATCCCTCGRCCAAGGATTTTTGGTCTGTGCTCCAAACTTACGAATCCCAAATTCCCAAAATGATCTGATGGCTATAGGCCTTGCTCAATCCAATGGTCCTGGCCTTTTCAGAGTTTCATGAACCCAGATTTCACGATGCAGTGACTCCAAAATCACTTGTCGTTCCAAACCTTGAACTCTGATACGTGAGCTGTTGTATGAGATCAATGGCTATCGTTGATCCGGATCTCATGGTCGCTGTTATTTATGAGCTTTAGAGTATTGGAAGATACTCAGCCTTAATCCCTTCACTACTCTTCAAGATCCAATGACTCTCACAAATTTGACACTTCCTCCATGAAGGCCTCTCACCATCCATCTGGCTCCTCTTCGACAGTGCTTCTAAGGGCTTAAATCCCTCACAACTTGTTGCAATCCTATGGCTCATGGGCCTCCATGCTCCGGATCTAATGGTAGTTGTAGCTCCTCCTTGAGCATGTGCTTATTTCTTCCTTAGAAGATTTTAAACGTTTCAAAGGCCTTGGCCTTTGCCTCCTCTATGATCTTGATCTGACTTTGATGAACTCACCTACATTCTAGGAACAATGTCCCTCCTGAGCTCCTCAACTCTGAACCCTCCAAAGGGTTTTCTTGGCCTCTGTGACTCCTTGCAGGGTCCTTGCATGCAATTGTGCTATCTCCTATGATCTTATATGTGGCTCTGAACTCAAAGTGTCTATGTCCCTTCCTCTCCTTGAAGGGATGGAAGTGCCCTCTTCTGCAACTTCCTGCTCAAGAACGCTTTGTTGAGCCAACAGGGTGTTCAGTAACCCTATGAGTGTCTTTCTGTGACACTTCTCTTATCTCAGAACTCGAAAGAGTTCCTTTTGTGCACGCTTGCACCAACTCAATGCCCACCTGGTAGAGTTCTCCAGAATCCTCAATGACTCTATCTTCTCAACGAACTTGAAATAGAGTTCTCCTTAATGCATCCTATGCATTTTCTCAATGCCCTCCTAACAGAGCCTTTACAGAATTCTCAACAATTCTGTTTCTCCTCTCTGTGCTCTCCTCTGTACAATTTCTCCTTCAAGGTGTTCAACAACCTTGAGGCTTCCTCTTTGAGTCAATGACTTCAGTTGGTGTGCCTTCTTAGCATGTATTTTTCTGAAATTCCACATAATTCAGAAGTGCACTCCTTGCGCTGGCTTACAGAGACCACAATACTCTGTCATGCACTCTTGCATGAAGCCACAAAGAACCCAAACCTGAAAATCAAAGAAATCAACAGACAACGACTCCTGTCTATAACTTGCAAATGTAAACAACACATACATCCACAACATATCATCAACACATAGAGACATTCATTCATGAACTCACAAACACATGAACAACATCATGCAGGAAAAACTGCTCTGTTTGTATTAATCAAGAATGCCTGATTACAATGTGTTCGAGCTTGAACTGCAACAGAGTCTTGACTCTCCTCTCCTATCTAACCTATTCTCTGTTCTACTCTTCGAACTAAATCTAGATATAAAGAAGATATTTTTACAAAGAGGGGCTCCTCGAACTCTTCCCTCCATCTCACCAACTCTCATTAATTCACAATGAATTACATTGAATGGGCCATATAATCGGTATCGGAGTTAGATACCTTTCTACCTATCAACCATTAAAGGAGACTCTAAATACAGCTTGCACATGTGCATGGCTTTAGCTCTACCATCCTTACAAACATTTAATACAAATTCAAATTTTGAAATGAGAAGGTTGCGCCTCTCTCCCCCATTGAATGCACACTTGATGTGTTGGTTGGATGGTGCATAGATGGCTTGGAGCGATGGTCCTGCATCATACTCCTCTTCTATGAAAAGTTCATGAGTTCCTGCTCATGAGCTTCCCAACATCGTTGTTGAAATCCACCTAGATCCCAAACAGTTCTTTGGAGTTGTCCATCTGCTCCATCGCTTCACTGTTGTTGTTGCATCTTCCCTACTTCTATGGAAGGTATCCTCCTACTTAGCTTCTCATCACTATCATTTTCTATTGCTAGCCTCAACATCAGCCTTCTAATGTCCTCAATTTCCTCATCCATATGTTCCCATGGATGGCTCTCCTTTTGCAACCTGCTCTGCTGCACTTATTCCCTACAAATGGGTAGATCATCCCGATCCCCCATGTTATCTTGTTCCTTTGTGGCCTCAACTTTCCACCCTGTTGAAAAATTCATCTCTCCAGTCTTATCCTCCTGACTGACTTGTTGTTTAGTCACCTTCTCTGACAGACTTTCTTCTGCCATTTCCCCTTATGCTGGTTGAATTTCAGCTTCCTCCAGCTGATCCTTAGATTGGGATTCTCCTTCATCTTCTTCTCCATGCCTCGACACTACAGCTATCATCTGTTCATCTCCTTGGCTGAATTTTTGAGCGATTCCTCAGAATGCTCCTCTTCTAACATCTGCATGACTATCTGCTCATGGTAGTCATCTACCAGTTCTGGGTTGTTCAACCAATCCTCCAACATTTCTATCTCCTTCTCCCAAGGAGCGAGCATCTAAACTGTGTGTTCCTCTTCTTCTCCTTGGGTAGATTATCACATATACTCCATATATTTGATAGTCACAGCTGGCTATCCTTCCACTGTTGTTGCCTCTGCAACACAAGCTCTCACCTCAACTAGGCTAAGTGGTAGCAATATCTCAATTCCTCTAATGACCAGAAGACATTTCTGATCCTCCTTCTCCATCAGCTCTCCATGCTGATATGAACTCACCTCTAAGATCTTATTTTCTCCCTTTCCCACCTGGCAATATGGGATTTATGCCCTGCCCACCTAGCAGTTCGCGAGATCTTCAAGTGATCTCTCCTCCTCATCATCACTCTGGTTTCTCCCATCTTTTGGTTCACAGACATGAACCACTTACTCTATGTCTCTGAGGATTTATACATACCTCAACCATTCCTCCAATAGCCTTTACTTTCCTCTGGCCAACAATTTCTTGACTGGCCACTTTGCTTTCCTCCTCAGAGGCCATTCATATACCCAATGCGGCTTTGCATCTTGCTGCATCCACAGTGCAAGCTCTTCCATTCTCGCCCTTATCTCAGCGAGATATTCATCCATATCATCTTTTCTCTGCTACTGGTGGTTCCTCTTTCCACCACGTCCATGGCCTTCAGTAGCCATCTTCCTGTTCCCGTCTGCCCTCTTGGAAAACTTGTTGTTGTCACTCTGCAACTGTGAGTTCTTTCAGCCTTTCCTACAGTCCTCCTGACTATCTATTGACTATTGCACACCTGCGAACAATCACCACAGAGATTCAACAATATGTTTTCTTATTCTTCTATCTGTAAGAAAAGCTCAACACTCTGGCTGCCTCTGTCACCTACAGAAGTCAAATCCTTCTCTAATACCACTTTGACGCAGACCCCCGACCCTCAGGCCGATATCCACGTAGGATCGATCTCCACAATTGTGCTAAGATGGAACAACTCAGTGGGTTCTCGCTGGAACCCAAACGATCCATAGGTCCTTCAAAAACAACACCTATGCAAATAATCACAAGGTGTGAGTTTCACCTCCTCCAAGTGACCATGTCGCTATGACCTTGAGCCATGACAAATAGGCACCTTTCGCATTTCGCGAATTCAGGGTTTTCAATGCAAAGTGCCCCGGCTCCTTGTCCTCAGAATTTTTGGAATGCCGAACCCCAAAAGGGTCTAATGACTCCTTGGCTCCTCCCTTAAACCTTCTCCATGTGACCCGGTCCTATGACCTGGTGCTGTTCCTCTGCATTCTTTTGGGATTTCACGATATCATGAGTTGGGAATCCCTTTCTCATGACTCCTTCACTCTTGAACTGTTGGTTGCCAAAATGTTGAAAAGGGCTTAACAACTCTGTGACCATGTGCTAATGCCAAAACGCTACCATCTTTTGCGATTCAGGGAATCACTATGCAAGCGTTCCTCCTTTCCCTTTCGAATCCCTGAACTCTAAAATTTCACTTTTGGTAGGATCAACGGCTGTGAGACTCCCTTGATCCAACAGTCCTAATAATTTTGGGATTTCACGAACTAGGAGTTTAAAACTCTCGACTCCAAAATCACTTGTCGCACCAATCCCCAAATTCTCAAAATTTGGATTCACATAAGATCCGACGACTCTTGTTGGATCAGATCTAACAACCCCTATCTCTCCTAAGCTTACACCTATCAAATCTCTTCAGCCCTAACTCCCTCGTTAGTTGGCTGGATCCGAAAACTCATGGGATTTTGAAACTTCTTCCTAGAAGCACTCCACCGTTTGATTCCACACTTGATAATTCCTTTTGCGATTCAGGAGTTAGAGTGACCAAGGATTTTTGGCATGTGATCCAAACTTATGAACCCTAAATTCTCGAAATGATTTGACATCTATAGGCCTCCCTTGATCCAACGGTCCTGGCCTTTTCGAATTTTCGTGAATCGGGAGTTCACAATGTACTGAATCGAAAATCACTTGTCATTCCAAACCTTGAACTCTGATACACAAGCTGTTGTATGAGATCAACAACTATCATTGATCTAAATCTCATGGTCGCTATCCTTTCTGAGATTTAGAGTATTGGAAGATATTCATCCTTAATCCCTTCACTGCTCTACAAGATCGAATGACTCTCTTAAATTCGACACTTCCTCCATGAATACCTCTCACCATCCATCTGACTCCTCTCTAGTTGTGCTTCTAAGGGATTAAATCCCTCGCAACTTGTTGCGATCCTATGGCTCATGGGCCTCCATGCTCTGGATCTAATAGTAGTTGTAGCTCCTCCTTGAGCATGTTCTTCTTCCTTCCTTATAATATTTTCAAAGTTTCAAAGGCCTCAGCCTTTTCTTCCTCTATGAGCTCGATTTGACTTTGATGACCTCGCCTACATTCTAGGAATGTTGTCCCTCTTGAGCTCCTCAAATATGAACCCTCTAAAGGGTTTTCTTGGCCTCTGTGACTCCTTGCAGGGTCCTTGCATACAATTGTGCTATCTCCTTTGAGCTTATCTATGGATCTGACCTCAAAGCATCTTTTTCTCTTCCTCTCCTTGAAGGGATGGAAGTGCCCTCTTCTGCAACTTCCTGCTCAAGCATGCTTTGTTGAGTCTACAGGGTGTTCAGTAACCCTATGAGTGTCTTTCTATGACACTTCTCTTATCTCAGAACTCAAAAGAGTTCCTTCTGTGCACGCTTGCACCAATTCAATGCCCACTTGGTAGAGTTCTCCAAAATCCTCAGTGACTTTGACTTCTCACCAAAATCGAAATAGAGTTCTCCTCAATGCATCCTGTGCATTTTCTCAATGCCCTCTTGGCGGATCCTTTACAAAATTCTCAACAAATCTTCTTCTCCTCTCTATGCTCTCCTCTGCACAGTTTCTCCTTCAAGGTGTTCAACAACCTTGAGACTTCCTCTTTGAGTCAATGACTTTAGCTGGTGCACCCTCCTAGAACATCTTTGTCTGAAATTATGTAGAATTCTAAAGTGCACTCCTTGCACTGGCTTATAGAGACCGTAGTACTCTGTCATGCACTCTTGCATGAAGCCACAAAGAACCCAAACCTAAAAATAAAAGAACTCAATAGACAACAACTCATGTCTGTAACCTACGAATGTAAACAACACATACATCCACAACATATCATCAACACATAGAGACATTCATTCATGAACTCACAAACACATGAACAACAACATGCAGGAAAAATTGCTCTATTTGTATTAATCAAGAATGCTTGATTACAATGTGTTCAATATCGGACTGCAATAGAGTCTTGGCTCTCGTCTCCTATTTAACCTATTCTCTATTCTACTCTCTAAACTAAATCTAGATACAACGAAGATATTTTTACAAAGAGGGGCTCCTGGAGCTCTTCCCTCCATCTCACCAACTCTCATTAATTCACAATGAATTAAATTGAATGGGCCATATAATCCGTATCAAAGTTAGATCCCTTTCTACCTGTCATCCATTAAAGGATACTCTAACTATAGCCTATGCACATGCACAGATTTGGCTCTACCAACCTTACAAACATTTAATACAAATTCAAATTTTGAAAATGAGAAGGTTGCGCCTCTCTCCCCCATTGAATGCACGCTTGATGTGATGGCTAGCTGGTAAGTAGCTGGCTTGGAGAGATGCTACTACATCAACAAATTTGGTGAATATAGTTTCACTAAGACCATTCAAAAGTGCATTTTTGGATTTGGAATTATTCTAAACGAGTTTCATTGCTTTGTCATTTGTTGGCAGAACTGTTGGTGCTGTGTATCCATCTACAATTTATTTCCAAATTTCAAATTCATATTCTTGTATATATGTTTTCATCCTTATGCTCCAAAATGCATACTTTTGTCCATTGAACTGTGGTATTCCATTTTTATATAAGTTGTTTCTCTCCATGATCTACCTTTCAGTGGTTAAACTGGTTTCTAAAGGAACCTTCTCTGATACCAATTGTTGGATTACTGAGAGGGGGGGTGAATCAGTAATAGAGAAATTTAATCCTTTTTAACCATATAATCCAAGTGTTATATCAATGTATAATTATCATATAATAATTGCAAAGTAAATAATCAATGAAAAAATGAGCAATTATACACATACACAGTACACCGATTTTTTTTACATGGAAACCCAAAGCGGGAGAAAACCACAGAATGTTTTTTCTTATATGTCTTGAAGAATTAAATTCATTGGAAGCACCAACCTCTTTTGTTTTCTAGCTACAATTGGAAGGAGGCTCCAACCCCCTTCCTTCTCAAACTACAACCTGAAGGAGTCTCCAACTCCCCTATTCTCTGGCTACAACCAGAAGGATGCTACAACCCCCTATGTTCTCCGGCTACAACTACCTATCCTTGCCCCATCCAACTACCCTGATGTAGAAGTATAATGATGGAACCACTGTCACACTATCATTGTGAGATATACCACTGTAAACCTGTACCAATAAACCTGAACCATGCATCAACCTGTACGTCAACCTGTAATCAACCTGTACCATAATCAAGTGCATCAACCATGCACCAACCTGTACCAAAAAAACTATAATAAACATGTACCATAAACAAGTGCATCCAATCATGTACCAAGTATGTATCAATCATGTGTCAACTACTCATTAACTATGACTCATCAATATGTACCAACTTCATCAACTATACACCTCATGTATGTGCCAACTCATCAACTACTTGTCTCAACCATGTACCCAACATGTACCTTAACCAAAATCCCTCTTTAATTATATCATCCAAATATGATTTATAACTATGTAATAGAATCAGTGTATATTATCACATACCTGCAAACCTTCCTTAACTTTCACAACAAGAGACTAGAATTTTCATCAAACGTTTCTTTAGTCTCACATGACTAGTTTGGGATTAGTCAACAACCCTAACTTGAAATAATCATAAATATGTACCTGTAATGAATAAATATATGAAATTAGTACACAATGTTACTAAGTTTATTTTATTAAATTCCTTCAGGTGTCACTACTTGGAACCTCTCAGAAAATGAGTTATATAAAAAATGGCATGCCTTGCTGAATTTTTGCTTATTCTAGAGAGAGACGTTGTATAGCGTGCCCCTCATGGAATATTTGTTGAATGGATATGAAACTGTTAAAAACCATACTAAATATTGTACTCTAACCAACACATTTTTTCTTACAGAATTTGGATCTGTTATGAATAAGTTGTGACATTTTTACCCGAAACACCTGTTTTAGACTAGTTTCAAGACTAGTCACAAACCCTATTTTCCACGAAGTGTAAATAAAAAATTGCAATGAACCACCAGTTGAATCATTTACCACATATGCTTGGATATGTTTCCTCAATAGAATATCAATATCATGGTCTGAGTCATTCTAGAAAAAAAATTATTGCGAAAATGGTGAGATGACCTGTAAATAACATACCTTAGAAAGAATTATCAAAAGAATTTATCCTCCCTTGAATTTCATCCTTCTTTTCTTGACCTTCCCTCTAAAACTTGGCTTAGATACCCTTTAGTTACCTCAGTCACCTATATATATTCAATATTCTCAAGTGTGATGTAAAATGAGAGATCCTTGCCTCTTATTTATACTCTCCATCTTCTAGGTCACTTAACCCATTTCTAGGTCACTTAACCTATTTATAGGTCACTTAATTCATTTATAGGCCACTTAACCTATTTTCCTTATTTTTAGGGTTAACCACTTTCTATAATTAGAAATTTCTCCATTACTTTATCATTTAAATATTCCTCCTTGACTTTGCCACCTCACTTTATCATTTAAATAATCTTCTTTGATTTTGTCACTTCACTTTATTATTTAAATAATCCTTCTTGATTTTTTCACTTTACTTTATCATTTAAATAATAATTTCTTCTTTGCAAGATATTTTACTTCTTTGACCTTTTGGGGCTTCAAGCCAACATATGAGGGTCCTCCAACTTTGTAAGGCCATAACTCTCAAACTATGAGGAGTTATGTGTCGTTCCACATACCACCAGAAATGTAATGAAATGTACTATCCATATAGAATAATATTACCTTAAAATATATTAAAACTCATACCATTATATATGAAACAACCTTGGGTCCATTTACCCAAACCTTTGTGCTACCAGAATTCAATACCAGACTTTCTTCAAGGGTTGACATCAATGACAACCAACCTTAATCAACAAGGCTCTCTCATTTTAATTTACACTTGAGCATATTGTGTTTCTACATGTGACTGAGGTAACCAAAGGATATCTAAGCTGAATTTCAGAGATAAGGTGAAGTAAAGAAGGCCGAAATTGAAGGGAGGATAAATTATTTTGATGATGCTTTCTAAGGTATGTTATTTACAGTTCATATCACCATTTTAGCAATAAATTATTTTCTAGAATGATTTAGAATGTGAAATTGATAGGAAATTATGAAAACATATCAAAGTAATTGTGGTATGAATTTCATCTTGTGGGTATTTGTATTTTTGGAGTTACACTTCATGGAAAATAGGGTTTATGGCTAGTCCTAAAACTAGTTTAAAACAAGTGTTTCGAGTAAAAACATTATAACTTCTTCATAACAGATCCAAAATAATTAAGAGAAAATGTGTTGGTTAGAGTACAATATTTATTATTCTTTGTAAAATTTTCAGATCCATACAACAAATATTCTGTGCGGGGCACGCTCTACAAGTTCGCTCTCTAGAATAAGCCATAATTCAACAAGGTATGCCATTTTTCCTATAACTCCTTTCTGAGAGGTTCCAAGTAGTGAAACCTGGAGGAATTGCATAAAACACACTAAAGAACATTGTGTACTATTTTCAAATATTTATTCATTAGAGGTACATAGTTATGATTATTTCAAGTTAGGGTTGTTGACTAATCCAAAACCAGTCATGTGAGACTAAAGAAAAGTTTGATGAAAATGCTAGTCTCTTGTTGTTAAGGTTAAGGAAGGTTTGTAGGTATGTGATCATATACACCAGGTATATTACATATTTACAAATCATATTTGGATGATGAAATTGATGAGGGCTTTTGGTTGAGGTACATGTTGGGTACATGGTTGATACAAGTAATTGATGAGTTGGCACATACATGAGGTGTATAGTTAATGATGTTGGTAGATATTGATGAGTTGTAGTTGATGAGTAGTTGATACATTATTGATACATACTTGGTACATGGTTGGAGGAATTTTTTAATAGTATTGTTGACACATGGTTTATGGATGGTGTAGCATAGTGTTGGCAGCCAATTCACATTTTTCTACTGTCCTTATAAGCTGCCTACAACAGTGTCTAGCAAACCTTGATTTTCGTCGCAATTCTCAAATAAAATGACACTTTTATTTTTGCGCCATTTGCACACTTACCTTTCTTCTTGTTTTCACGACTGCAAGCATGAAAAATTGGTTTTCAAAGTCACATTAAAATCGTCACTGAATTAATCATTTGTTGATATGCCCATTGTGTTTCCAATTTACTTATCACTATGCATTTGACAAGACTCCAAGGTCCTTATTCATTTGGCATTTTTATTTGTTAAATATGACTTCATTTTACAAGATTGGAGTGATATTCTTTTAATCGAATTTGTGATTCATTGATGATTGGATTTACATGTTATTTCATCGATTCACTTGGCACATTGGTTACATAAAAACGCATTGGTGTTATGGTTAAACCCTTGGTATAAATCGTTTTATACAACACATAGTTCATATGGTCAAACTCATGGTATGATTTCGTTTATTTCTTTGGTTTTGAAACTAAAAATATGGTTCATGCAAATTTTTAATCCACATACCATATATCCATTGGTTGATTGAAATGGAAAAGTTGTTAACACATATGCATATTCATTTGAATAGTTTTAAGCACCGGCGGTTGTACTGTGGGTAATTACTGTTCTGCATGGGCCAAAATAGCTCCACCACCTTCGCACATTCTATCATAAATGATTTCCCCCTATCCCAGGTCACTCCTGGTGTTTTCGGGTAAGCCTGTGAGCATTCTACCTCTACGTTTACTATGTTCAAACCCTAACCTCTTCACCCTTCTCACCGTGTGCTCCTCTCAATGGCACCGATTGTGCGAATAGAGCCAAACGGTAGTCAAGCTCTGTTACTGTTTGATAATTCTCGTAAGGATTTAGAGGATAATGGATGGCTCACGTTTGTACATAGGTTCGAGGGTTTCAATTTTTTGGTTGCACAACAATTCACCCTTACCTTTGATGGGTGTAGGGCTAAAGTAGGTGACATTTAGATTTAGCTAAATGAAGAGTTCATAAGCTCTACCATAGGATTGGCAGCCACGAGCCAGCGATGGTTTAAAAACTCCAAAGTCGACGAGGTTCCATGGCCCTTGTTATTTGTATCACGAAAAGTCACATCCTGTGATAGAGGTATGCCTATTTCCACACTTAAACCCAGGTGGCATGATCTTTTGATAATGGTTAAACAATTTGTGACCTGTGAGGGTCGGTATGGATTGGTTTTTCTTTATCACCTTCGACTGTAAATGAATTTCATGGGCTATCCATTGAACATGCCATTTTACTTCCTACGTAGCCTTTACAAAATGGCTAAGAGGTTCAAACACGAGAAGGGTGATAACAGCTTATTTCACCATGGCTTGATTGGACTCATCGTCGTTCACCATTTAAACCTCCACAACGATAATTGGCAAGCTTTTCTCTATCGAAATAGCTTTGTTGATTCAGAGTCTATCCAAATCGACATGTCTGTGGTCAGTGAAACTAAGGTCGGGCCACCCGTTCCTTTTCATGCCCTTCTACCCTCTCCTAAATCCTCTGTTGGCCCTAACATCGACCTACCCGACATCATAACAGACAAGGATGAGGCTGTCAAGAAGCCTGTGAGTAAGAAGGCCAAGGGTAACCCTACTGTCAACAGCAAGGGTAAAAAGAATGCTCAATTGATATCGATACTTGCCTGGAATAAGCCTAAGCCAAACGCTGATCAAAATCCCATAGTTCTGAGCGAGGACTCGGACTCCGATATCGAGCGCTTCCTAGCTAGTGAGTACCCTTATTCCCAAGGCCTATGCTCCAAGCCACCCTATGACCATGTTTCTAATTTTCCCCCATGCCTAAAGAACAATCGTAACTACCCAGGAATCAAGCTTCATAATGAAACCCTTGATGATGTGAACAAACCCTCGACTGTTATTTCGAAGCCCGAACATACATCATGTAACCAATGTAATGTGTGGCTTGAGCGCTACTATGCCAATGTTCCCTTATTACAATCAAAGATCAAATCTTTGGAAAACCAAGTTAAAGTGTTGTTAAGAGAAAGGGACAAACTTCAAGCTAATGAAAAGAAGCAGAAAACTACTGGTTCAATTGTTTTCAGGAATGTTGAATCGGCAACAACCTTCGTCAATTCTAAATTGTCATGACCAAGTTGTTTTCCGATTCTCCAGGTATGAATTTCAATATCAAATTCGTTTTAAGAATTTCTCGGATTAATATAATGAATTGGGTTTTGGGTTTCAATTAGCTCTGTTCATTATTCAAAATGATTTTTGTCATGGTTTGATTATCAAAAACGGTTATGTGTGGATCCTGTATAGTAGATTCATTTTGCTAAAATCAAATGTGGTTGT
>ML865742.1:32794-42912 GCA_009831015.1 Picea engelmannii | reverse complement strand
TGCTTCCAATTATTATTGTATTTCTTGCTTTTCCAGCATTATATATATCAGTGAGTTGTGTTGTCCTTATTTCGCATGCATTGACTTATACTGCTAAAACATATAATAAACTGGAACACACATGCAAAAGTCACCAACATCATCACACGGAAACTCAAACGCATTAAGAAACCCCCAGAGTATCAGATTCAATAGCCAAAACCGTAGTTCAGCAGTAGATATCTAGATCAACTAGATCAGAGATATTTCACGTTCCACATACCACCGTAAATGGCATGACATGTACTATCCATCTAGAATAGTCTTACCTGCAAATATATTAAAACTCATACCATTATACATCAAACAAATTTGTGTCCATTACCCGTACCTTTGTGCTACCGGAATTTGCTACTGGACTTTCTTCAAGGGTTGACATCAATAACAACCAACCCAATTAATCAACATCTACTACATGCATATTCCAGCTTTAACATATGCACAGGTTGCAAACCTTTACACCAGGAAACTTATCAAGGATACAATGTCATAATCAAGGCTAATCTTCATTTTATATCCTCTTGCATGTATCATATTTTAAGAGGGAACAAACAATTTGATAAAGAGAGGCTTTAACCATCTACAACTTTTCAATATGGAGCATAAAAACAGAGATACAATGACAACCCCAACAAACATTTATATTCACATTCTACAACTATGCCATCTACCTCATTTAAGCAGGGATGCCTCTACGCATTCACTGTACATAACATAACCCTACAGGAAAAAGGCCCTCCTTTTTCATATCAAATTGTCACAAATAGGAAACAAAACCCATCACAGGCTGTACTTCAAGCCTGAAAGGGCAAAGTCTGCCATGATAAAATCACAGCCAACCATACTATGCCAAGTAATAGCCGAGTAAAACTCTTATTAATAGTAAAAATCTTACCAAAATCTCATTAAAATGAGGTTGGAAATGCTACCAACAGATTTGACTTGATGGCAAGGTCGACTTAACAAAAGGGAAGGTTGAAATATGGGTGCTTTGGACTGTTCCTTAGCCATTGCCACAAGAGACAAAATGGAGAATTTTGACCGCAGTCTACCCCAAAAAATTAGCAATGGGGACAAAAACGAAATGCTGGTTTAAGCAATCAGAGTTCTCAAACCTTGAATTGTGGCCACCCAAGTCCAATATGAGCATGGATAAAGGGAGAAACGAATGCAGATATACATGCATGAGAAAATACAAATTGGGTCATAATCAATGGGGGGATTTAACAAGGTTTGCATGCATGCTCATGAAACCCAAAACCACCATTTTTTTTAGTCGGAACAGAATATTTTTTCATTAAAAAGAGGCACTGCACCGTAGCTGACAGCAGTTTACATACATAAGTCCAAAATGATCTGATACTGAAAATAGTTCTACTAAGACTGATAAAAACACCGTGACCTTCTCTAGACTGTCATTCCAAGTACTTTGGCTTGTAGCCTGTTTTGCAAATTGACCCAAAAATTTAACCATTTTAAAAAAAATATCCAGTTAGGGAGGTGCACTGACTTGAATTCTGCCCTTCAACAGAGTGAGGGGAGCCTATTTCCTCCACCTCCATAGGATCATGAAGCTGCCCCCCTGTGTTTTCTTCCCTGAGATTTTATTGCTGCAAATTTACTGAGCCCTGATTGTTTGAGGTGAGGAGACTCGATACACTGAGAGAGAATCATGTTCCATAGCTGTTGGCATTCCGCTTTCAAATTATCAATTCTCTGCTGCTAAATGTGGAGAATATTCATAATGTTGGCTGCATTTACTGCATTGGCTTGTTCCATCTGTGATTTTTTTGAGAAGATGCGATGAAGAGCATTGTTGTTAACCTGGTTAAATTCCTATTGTTTGCAGAGGATTTTCTTGATTTCTTTCCATTTTGGATTCTCCATTTCTACCACCCAAAACCCTCACACACAACCACTAAAAAAGAACCCAGAACCCTCAAAACAATTTGGAACAGGATTGTAAACAGAAATTTTGGGCCAAACAAACCCCAAATAGCTAACACCAATTCTAGTTTTGTTAAAAATTAACAGAGACAGAGGTGTATTCCTCAATTAAAACAGGAACATGAGAAAGCACACATAGAACCAGGGGTTTCCCGGTGGATTTAAAAGAAGTTACCAGCATGGAGGGCACACCACCTCTCGATAATGCCTCCCACGAACTGCAGCGACCACACCTGACGCCTCGATGCTTTAAATCCTGGGCTAACTCCCTTCTTGGTGACCCATACTGAAACCACAAATGCCAAAGTGATTTCCTTGACAATCAGATTCCTCTGCGTGAATTCTTCATCCCCAATGCCATCCCACATTTCAACTCAAGTTCACACACACGGTAGTTCATATCTGCGGGCTGCTCCGGCCATCTGCCTTCCGATCCATGACATATCTTATTATGGCTGAGCATTAATGCAAAGTGATGGTTCATTGGCATAGGTTTCACTAAGGTATGGGGGAGGAGCTAATGACCCCCTTTTTTAACAATGTTCCTAGGCTAAGGGAAGTGGCCACCTTAGCCCAATGGTTCTGCCTGATCATTTAGCTCTCTTCTTATGTGAAAGAAGGAGATACAATTGAAACAAGAGATTAAACTTTTGATCATCAATTTGAGGGATCTCAAAGCATAGCTTTCCGGCTTCGCATGATTGACCATGGCTTTAATGATCATCATCGAATCTCCCAAAACTAGAATTTGCTTTAATCCTTCTTTTGCATTGCACTATCCCATCCATAACAGATAGGTCTCGGCCAGGTTATTTGTTAGATTTCCAAGCCCCCAAGCGTAGAAAGCTAGTCTATTACCTCCAGGATCATGGAGACTCCCCCCTGCCCCTGCTGCCCCTGGATTGTTCCTTGAAGCTCCATCGAAGAAATGGATGTTTGTATGTTGTGTAAAACTTCCAAGACCCAGCACTCTTGGTTACTTATAGCAATAGATTATCCACTGAATTTTAATCTTAACACTTAATCAAATTCAGATCTATACTAAATAACACAATGCTGAGTAAGTCAAGTGGTTGTAGCTCAATTGGTTGGGGTGGGGAGTTTTCTCCTCCCCACCCAGGTTTGAGTCTCATCTTATGCAGCATGCTGCTCTTTGTGAGCCAAATATTCTCGAAATACTTGACCCTCCTATGTTCTTTGGATTTCGGGGGGGATTACCGTGGACGTAGCGAGCTTCACAGCATGAACCACAATGGAAAAACACAACGCTCAGTAAAATAACCACGCACAACAGAAATAAAATGCACGCACACACAATAGTACACGAGATTTTTTGGACAATTGTCCCTGGAAAAACCCACAAAGGGAAAACCAGTGAAGAAGGATCTTTTATTCTCTTTTCTGAATAATATAGCAGCAGCAAATTACATGCATAATAAAAGGATTTCTCTTACAAATCAGATCTGGACTATATCCTTCAAACCCTCATGCAACACCTCAACCTCTTCAGAAAAACCCGTAGCTGTTCCAGCCCTCACGACCCTTCTTTTCTGATCTCTGGTAGCGCCCTCCTAGCCTCCAAAGGCCCCTTGCGCCGCCTGAAAAGTTACAGCTCAATTTCTGAACTAATGATGGCTGAGTGTACCTCCTCTACACCTGCAAATGCACCCTCTCTTCAGAAATCGCCTTGGCAAGACTCTCTGTTGCGCCCTCTATCTCTTCTTCAACCTCACGCTGAAGATGCTCTCACAACGAGTTCTATATCTTCTTCAACCTTGTTAGCTTTTTAGTTCAGGTGGTACTCCGCATGTGTGTCTTGTATGCGGAAGCTACCTTCTACCTACACTACTAGACACTTGACTTTGTAATGGCTTTTTATAAAGTTGTGATAAAGTGGTTCTTTTATTGAAGTGACTTTTTAATGAAGTGTACCTTCTAATATTAAAGTGACTTTATTTCATAAAGTGCACTTATGTTATAAAGTGGAAATGTACTTTAATATTTTAAGTGATTTATTTTGGAGGGAATGAATCATGACCCTTGATCTTGTAAAGGCAAGATTAGATCTTGGCCATTAGATCTAGGGTTGGAGAAGGTGAAGGGTCACTTTCAGATTATAAGAGAATCCATTGGGTAGTGTGCAAGACATTGAGAAGGAGATTGAGAGAGATTTCTGAGTAAGCTTGAGAGAGGAAAGAGGGCAGCAAGGCGGGCACATTTCCCAAGAATAATTTTTGTTTTGTAAGATGTAACTTTCTGCTTTTAAAGAGGCCGTACTGTACGGATCCGTACAATTCATACAACAGGCTGGGAGGGCACGCAAATTGAGGCAACTTGCTGCACAGATTTTGAGGCAGCCTTTTCAGCGTTTTCTGTTGATGAAGAGGCCAGTTTTCTATTGCTGTTAGTTGGCACAGTTTTCGAGGTGCTGAAGAGGGCAAATTCATACATGTTATCCCCTATCCTAGGGATAACTAAGGAGATCATGTCTCAAGGCCCACAGGTCCTAGATATGGAGTGCCGAGAGCCGGATGACTTGAGCATGGCCCTGGAGGGCCCATCTTTTCTTCAGTGCAACCCATCTATCAACAACAGAAGCATCCATCTCACCAGCTTGGTCCCGAAGTGGTAGTAAGTCTTAGTCCTTGAGGTAATGAGTTCGGGTATCATGGTATGTGTCACTCTGATTTTTGAAGCACTTGAATATTGTTGGCCCCGGGCCGAAGAGGAAAGAAGAACGATTGTGGGAAAGAAAGCGTGCAGAAAATTGAAGTAACAACTGGCAAAAGAACAACACGCGCGCATGCAAGAAAGCATGCACAAAGGAAAGCGATAGCTGGAGGAGGAACAACACGCGTATGGGAGAAAGACCTAACGAAAGAAGGGTTAGGGTTTTGGTAATATTCTGAAGAAGGCTGAAGAGCCCGAAATGTATAAAAATAGATACGAAAGTATCATATAGGGTTGTTCGTTAGTAGTTAGTAACTCTCTTTAATATTTTGAGCGGTATGAACCGATTTTGTAAGTTGTTGAGCAAAGGAGATATGAGGGAAGGTAGATCTAAGGATTAGACCGCAGGCCGTGGAGCCTGGTGCAATCTAGTTCGCCTCACATAGATCTTACCCTATTTGATGGAGAATTGTAAGCACGTGGCGCCAGGAACACAGAACTGCCATAATAAAAGAGCCAAGAGCCAAATCTTTGTGGACGTAGCCCAAGAGGGGGTGAACCATGGTAATACTCGTGTAATATGTTGAATGTATGCATGTCTCTTCTTCCTTTCAACAATTGATGGTTAGGCTTAATGAATGAGCTAATACATTGTTATGAATCTGTTATACTTTGCTTAAATTAAACTGTGGGATATTCGTATGTGAATCCAAGGAATAAGTAGTTTCCCTTACAGCTCACGGTATCTGACCTTAATCAAGAAACCCCTATCCCCTACTCTGTCCTAGGCTGTAAACACTTGAGTCTTACAACCACCCATTTAAAGCCATCTCAGGTGAGACTGCATAGCGTTTTCTGGGTGTTGTGTTGCCTTCTGGTTTACCAGGAGGGCCGATAGTTTTAGAGGCTTTGTTGGAACCCCGAATGACATGAACCCTGGGTCAATGATTCAGATAAGCCGAGAAGGGAATTGATAACCAACAAATGGTTTTGTTGCCGTGTTAAGAGGAACAAGAAAGGACTGAGTAGATGAGATGGAATAAATACGAACTGAAGGAGCGGAACAGAAGAGCAATGAGCCGTTAGAAGGGGATGTTGAGACCTTGGAACCCCACGAGAGAAGAAGTCGAGGGCTCGTTGAGGACTAAAGAGCTAGAGTTTGCACAGAAAGACAATAGAAACCCTAGGATCACACTGCGTAAATACCTGGATAAATACGTATTTACGGATTTACACGAAGTCTTTTTCTGTGATTTTCTGCATCTACTACAAGAGTGGATCTTAAGGTTAAAGGATAACCATGCGACGAACTGGATTCGACAGCTAGATTGGACTCCAATATAGATCCAGCAGCTGCAGCAAGTGAACAACAAATTCACCCGCACAGTCGACTTTTGGCTTGATAGTATTGTGGCAGGCTTTATCACAGAATTTGCGGCAGACACATCAAAGTCATACAACGCAACCGAGTAAGAGTTCCTACGAGGACCCAGAGGAAGGTACATTCAATCACTATATACTTCTATCAAGATACTGCTATTTAACAAAGGTGTAATGACAATCGAATCAGACAACTAGTCTTCCCCATGCGCATGGGGGAAGGGGGGAAGCACTGACAGAGAGGAGGAATGGAAGGGGGGCAGGATACAAAGAAGAAGGAGGAACCTTTGGACCCGATCTTGATGGATGACGACCAACTCAAGTGGATCTTGGCATCATCAGGAACGACGCGTAGCGGAGCACCCTACCAATATAAGGTAAATACCAAGAAGAGAGTCGTAGCCGAGAGGGAGGGCTTGGCCAGCGATGAGGAAGAGGTAGAGGATCTCCGGACTGTGGAGTAGATTGAGGAAATCCTGCGTGCCGCATATGAGAGGAAAACAAGAGGCCCAAGACCAGGAGGAGAAGACAACCATCCCTTCAATGTTAATGTCAGTGTGGAACCCATAAACCCATGTGCGACCAATACACCAAAGAGAACACCACCGTTTAGACAACCAAAGTTCGGAGGAAGTTCGACCACAGGAAGTACATCTACACAAGGAGCAACAACTGGAGGAGCCAATCCAGGCAACCTTAGTCAAGTATCTACATCGCGTAGAGGAGGGAGAAGCTCAGTATTTGGAATGGCAAGACACGATCCTACTATCAGATTACCAGAGTTTCGAGGAGAAGCAACAAAAGACCCTGAGAAGCATCTGTTCATTTGCGCAAAGATCTGGGAAGCAAAGTAGATCATTGATGAAGACACCAAACTCGCGCAGCTAGCGATCACGCTAAGGGACTGTGCACTAGACTGGTACATGAGTCTAGACACGAACAGTGTTCCCAGAACGACAAGGACACTGGCCGACATTAAGAAACTATTGATCAATGAGTTCCAGAAGCCGAGCTCAGAGGATCAATACATGAATGAGATGATTGAAATAAGACAGAAACCAGGAGAATCGATATGGGAGATTGATCAAAGGTTCAAGCGATTAAAAGGAAAGTTAAAATACCTTATGACCGATATGCAACATCGACACCTGTTTGTCAACTCACTATTTCCACACTTAAAATATCCATTACGACAACAAAAGATTCAGACGCAAGCAGCCTTGCAATTAGAAGAGAATCAGTACCAGCAGACGGACCCGGCTATCGAAGAACTGAAGGAGGATCTGAAGAACTTAACATTTCAGTTGAACCAGAATAAGAACAAGGACAAATGAGAAGTTGTTTGGTGCACTACCTACAGGACACCATAAGAATGAATGCCCAACATTCGCACAGTATATGGCGACAGGGATGCCAAACCCACTACCACAGGGAGGATCATGGTGCGAAATATGCAAGAAACTGGGTCACGACCCTTACCACTGGACGATGATGCAAAAATACCAAACAGTCCCAAAGAACTCATATTGCACCTTTTGCAAGTCAGTCGGCCATGACGACAAAGATGGCATAACTATGGAGCTGATGCGGGAAAGAACATCATACGCATATAGGGTACAGGCAGAAATGATGAATGGGCAAACAACACCACAGTTCAATCAAGCCCCAACACCATACAACACTGCGCAACAACAGTATAATACGGCGTAGCAACCTTACAATAACGCGCGACAACAGTACAACCCAACACATTCCTAGTACAATACCGCGCAGTATAATCCAGGACCACAGTACAACCCACCGCGAGGTGACCGCGCAGCTTATAGAGGAGCAGGACGAGCCAGACGAGGTTTCGGACGGGGTAGAGGACCTGTTACATGTCACAATTGCCAGCAACCAGGACATTATGCACGGGAGTGCCCACTCCCACCAGCGACTTGTATGTATTGTCACGCATCGGACCATGATATGGAGGAATGTCCGACATTACTTGTAAATATCCAGGAAAAAAGGAATCAAAATAACCAGAATGTTCAGTGGATTTCAGCCGTAGTAAGGGATGACGGACGAAACATCAATATAGTCACTCGAGGAGGAACGAAAACAGGAAATGACGCAGTTCAACAGGAACCAGCGCAGAACCAATGGGTAAAGAAGAACACCGACCCCAAGAAGCAGTTCGATGCACATAAGGAGAAGGAGATCTTTACAGAAGCTCGACAAGAATTCCAGAAGGAGAACATCGCGTCGATAGCACAACAGAGCAAGGAAGCTCCGGAATACGAAATGCCGCCATCACTGGACCATACCAATAGAATACAATCCGAGGAACAAGTAAGTATGATCAAAGACTTTTTGCAATCATGCATCAAAATGTTAAGTGATCCTTCATCTGTCAAAATATTGCAAAACATCCTAGAAAAATGTAGCGGCGAGGCGAAATAGAAGCCAAAATTGAAAACTGTCAACCACCTACACACAAGAAGAAGAACAAGTAGGGAATTTAGATTAAATGCTAACATTGGGGATTTCAATATGGGAGAGATTATACTATATCTAGGATCCAAAGTGAATGTACTTCCAAAAGCTACATGGCAATGCATGGGAGAACCTACACTGGGATACTCAACTGTTCAATTAAAGCTACCAAATCAACATAGAGTCCTACCAATAGGAAGACTGAAAGGAGTGTCGGTAGATATGGATGGTGTGCGCACTAAGGCAGACTTTGAAGTCATCGAAATAGTAGACGACACAACACCTTACCCGACGCTACTTGGTCTGGATTGCGCGTTCGACAACCAGGCCATAATTAACTTAAAAACCAGAAAAATGACATTTGAGTTGGGGGACTACAGGGTCATAGCCCCACTCGACCCATTAGAAGGCGAGAGCTTCGTAGAACCCACTTGCCTAGATTTAGAAAAGATCGACCAGTTGTACAGAACAACTACGTGCGATGCGGATTATATAAACCCAACTGCAGATGGGGTACTTAATTGGCAGAGCATTACCTCATGCACAACAGACTTAGACACTAGGTTAGAAAACTGGCAGCAAAGACTACATGAAGTATCCACGAGAAGGTGTGCCAGAATAGACCGCGCAGTAAGGTGGATTGGCACAGAAATCAGAGAACCACCCAGTTTTCATGGGCTAAATGATTTGGGAACTTTCTTGACACAATATGAAAACGAAGTAATAGAAAACCAGAGATTGCTAGCACTGGATTTAGCATTAAAGGCTACACCCACAAGATGGTGGGGTGCACACAAAGAAACTATCACAGATTGGTACCAATGTAAGCGATTACTGTGCATAAGGTTCGACACAGAACAGAGAGGTAACAAACAAAAGAAATATGACGGACTAGGCACACCAATAGAACACTTGGAGGAGTGTAAAACGCTCTGGAAAATGACGCCACCGGAGGAATGGTCTCACCACTTCATTCATACTTTAGAGGGCATACCAACAAATTGGTATACGAACCAGGAAATGCGTAAAGGAACCAAGGCATGGGCGACACTCCAACAAAACTTTACAGTCACTTTCTCATTCGAGCATGAGAACCCCAACATAGACGCGGCCCTGAAATGGATCAGAAACATCATATTCATCGAAGAACCGGAAGTAGAAGCTATCATAGAGGCACAACAGCGGAATAAGCAGACGGTCAAGGATATATTGTCATGCTATCACGTACAGGAGGAAGCCCCGGATGAAGATGATCCGCACAATATTCAGATTGAAGAAGTCGAAGGCGAGAGAGATGTGGAAGGACCACCCTTAGAGTCAGAAGTCATCTCTGCGCAAATCAAGATAAAGAAGGTTAACATAGGGACCGTCGAGCGGCCCAAAATGGTCATCATTGGAGATTATTGGGATGAACAAACACTAGAAAGTATCACAGAATTGTTGCGTGAATACAACGACCTTTTTCCCACAACCTTTACAAAGATGAAAGGCATAGCCGAAGAATTAGGAGAAATGAAGATACCACTCAAACCTGATGCAAGACCCATTAAACAACGACCATATAGATTAAATCCCATATATAAACAGAAAGTTAAAGACGAGAT
>WSFP011429173.1:0-21864 GCA_009831015.1 Picea engelmannii | reverse complement strand
CGAAGAAACAACTTGTTTACCAGGGACTTTGATTGATACAAATTCCCTAACTTATCCCATAGTTCCTTGGCTGTAGATTCTCCCGAGACATTCAACAACACTGAATCTGCCAGGCAGAGTCGAATGGTACTCCTTTCTCTTCTATCCAACTTGTCCCAATCTTCCTTCGACATACCAGTAACTGGTGTACTAGTAGTTTGTGTACTGGTAGTTTGTGTACCAGTAGTCTGTGTGCTTGTATATGGTGTACCAGTAGGCCGTGTACCAGGATCCACAGCGATCCATTGTTCTTTGTCTACAAGAAGGTCCTCCATCTTGAGATTCCATAGCTCAAATTTTTTACCGTTGAACTTCTCTATCTCGATTCTAGATGAGCTCTCCATTCCTCTTACTTTACTCGAATCTCCACTGCAAAATCTCCCACTAAACCTAGGTTTATCACAGACCCAAGATAAACTTGATCTGTCAAGACCGAGCCAAACCCTCAGCAACAAAGGCGTCCCTCTGAATCCAAAAACGTGCTCTGATACCACATGTAAGTTTCAAACCTGCGAAGTAAAGCAATGCATATAGATTCTTAAGAAATACAGAAATTAATCAATGGCTCATACACAGATTACACAAAGATTTTTACCGGAAACCCTCAACCGGGAAAACCTTTCTTATTTTCATTATATCGAATTTCACCATTCACCATACAATATATAAAATGTTTTTTAGGTATTCTGTAGATACCAAAACCCTAATCCCTTAATCCGGGATTAATTTACAAATCAGCTAAAAATAGCAAAATCCGCTAAAAATAGCAAAAACCGCCCAAAAAAAAAGTTTGTCGTATCTGACGCACCCACACACACACACATGCAAAGAATATAACACATACCCAACAATAATGAGTCATATTTACATCAAACAATCTTGGGTCCATTACCCAAACCTTTGTGTTGCGGGGATTTCTTCAAGGGTTGACATCAATAACAACCAACCTTAATAAAAAATCTCTCCCTTTGGCATTGATGGCAACATTCTGATGCAATATTGAAATTATATCACTCATGTTCCCCCTGGAACCATGCCTCTGTCCTTTGTATCTGATAAATTTGCCTCTATCCTATGCATATGATAAATCTGCTCCCCCTGTAACCATGCCTCTGTCCTCTACATTTGATAAATCTCTCCCCCTTTGTCATCAATGGAAAATGTATCTTTCCATTCGGGGTTGCTCCCCCTAACTGAACTGTCCTCTTATGGTTCTTCCGCGTGTAGATCTAATACATATAAGATAAGAATTAAAAAAGAATTCATTTTGAAGCAGAAATAACTCCAAGTCTTTGGTGAAGATATTCAAAGGCTTCTCGTGGAAGTGGTTTTGTAAAGATGTATGTCACTTGTTCTTTTGTGCCCATGTACTCAACTCTAATGTTCTTTTCTACAACCTGTTCCCATAGAAAGTGATACTTGATTGGAATGTGCTTCGTCTTGGAGTGCATCACCAGATTTTTTGAGATACTGATGGCACTTGTATTATCACAATATATTGGAATGGGCTCATCATACTCAACCTGTATATCTGTCAAAGTTTGTTTCATCCAAATAACTTGTGTACGACATGATGCTACTACAATATACTCTGCCTCTGCTGTAGATAGAGATACTGATGATTGTTTCCTCTTAGCCATGATACCAAATACTCACCTAAGTAGAATGCTACTCCACTGGTGATTCGTCGTTCATCAATACAACCTGTCCAATCCGCATCTGTGTAGGCAATAAGTGATAGATATTTTCCTTTTGGATACCATAATCCAAACTCTTATGTTCCTTTGAGATATCTAAAAATCCTCTTTACTTCTAATACATGTGATTCCTTTGGTGCTGCTTGAAATTGTGCCACCTGTCAAACTGCTTGCATTCCATATGGTCTGGATGTTGTCACATATAGTAGGTTTCCAATCATTGACTTGTATTGCCTCTGATATTTAGACTTTGAATCATCATCTTTTTTCAACTTACAACTGGTTTGCATGGGAGTGATAATTGGTTTGCAATATTTCATTTCGAACCTCTTTAGCATTTCTCTAATATACTTGGTTTGAGAAATGAAAATTCCTTGGTTTCTTTGACATATCTGAAGTCTCAGAAAGAAGGATAGTTCTCCAAGTAATGACATTTCAAATTCATTCTGCATGTCTTTTGCAAATTTTTGGCTTAACCTGTCATCATCACTACCAAAAATAATATCATCAACATAAACTTCAATTAATAAAATATTACCTTGACTTACCTTGATGTAGAGGTTTATGTCGGCACTTCCTTTTCTAAACCATGCCTGTTGCATATACTTATCCAGTCTGGAATACCATGTTCTAGGAGCCTGTTTTAGACCATACAAAGCCTTATTTAATTTACATACATATTATGTGTTCTCCGACAATTGAAATCCTTTTGGTTGTTCAATGTATACTTCTTCTTCAAGTTCCCCATTTAGAAAATCTGATTTTACATCCATCTAATATACTTTAACATTTTTGGAGCATGCATAAGCTAAAAGTAAACGAATTTCTTCCATTCTGGAAACTGGGGAAAATGTCTCTTCGAAGTCGATTCCTTCATATCCTTTACATACCGATCTATCTTTGTTCCTTGTAACATGTCCATCTTCATTCAATTTATTCCTGAAAACCCATTTTGTGCCTATCACATTCTTATTCTTTGGTCTTGGAACCAATTCCCAAGTGTCATTTTTCTCTATTTGATCAAATTCTTCATCCATGGACTTATTCCAAAATTATTCATCTTCAAAACAGTTTGGTTCAATTGTAGATAAGAGTGCTAGGTGTGTTTGTTCTAGTGAACGGATTTTTCTTCTAGTCTCAACTCTTGCATATTTGTTTCCAATAATCTGATCTAAAGGATGATTCTTCTGTACTCGTTCGCTAGGTGTCTTTGGAGATACTTGTTGAACTTGCTCTTCTTCTTCTATCAGATTCTCTTCATCTTCATCTTCCTCTTCTACTTCTTTTTCATGTTCTTCTTCGAAAAGTTGTTCCATTGATTTGTTTTCTTCTTTCTTTGATTCTGGTCTGCCTGTTTTATCAATTGTTACGTTGATGCTTTCCACAAATTTGTTCAATATTAGATTGTAACACTTGTATTCTTTCCTTGTACTTGAGTAACCAACAAGTATTTCTTTGTCCACACAAGAGTCAAAATTTCCCATTATGCCATCTTCTCTTTTGATGTAGCATTTGCTTCCAAAAACTCTGAAGTGATTTACATTTGTTGGTCTTCCTTTCCATAGCTCGTAGGGAGTTTTATTAGTGTTGCTTCTGAACATTACTCTGTTTTGAATGTGAACTGTAGTATGCACTACCTGTGTCCAAAATATATCTGTCAATTTGGAATCCATTAGCATTGCTCGAGCCATTTCTTATACTATCCTGTTATTTCTTTCAACAACTCCATTCTGTTGAGGTGTCCTGGCAATGAAGAATTGCCTTTTTATTCCATGAATTCTACAGTAGTCCATAAATTCCTTTGAAGTGAACTCTCCTCCATTATTAGATCACAAACATTTGACTCTTGAATCCATCTTATTTTCAACCATTTCCTTGTAGATCTTGAAGTTTTCAAAAGCTTCTGACTTGTTCTTGAGAAAGCAAACTGCAATCATTCTTGTATAATCATCAACTAATAACATAAATTATTTTTCACCTTTTAAGCCCTTTGTTGTAGTTGGTCCAACTAGATCAGTGTGCACAATTTCCAATGGTCTTTTTGTTGAATATTCTTTTGATTTTAACCTCATCTTTGTTTGTTTTCCTTGTTGACAATGCTTGCAAAACATGTTGGTTGGTTTCATGATCTGGGGCATTTCTCTGACTGCTTCTCTTTCGCTGACTTTGAAAAGGTTATCAAAATAAATGTGACCCATTCTTCTGTTCCATAGCCAAATTTCATATTCCTTTCCTAGACAACACTTTTCATTTCCAATTTCACTTAACACATATATGTTGTTTGAAGTTCTTGCAGTTGTACCGACCAATTTCCCTGAACCTTCTTTTCTTATCTCACACTTTTCTAAATAAAAAGTAAGTTTATGACCTTGGTCACACATTTGACTCACACTTAGAAGATTATGTTTCATATCTTCTACCAGTAGAACATTTTGTGCATTTTCATTCTTGTTCCCAATTCGGACGGTTCATTCTCCAATGATTTTGGATGAATTATCATTTCTGAAGGAGACTAATCCATTTTTTTATTTTCGTAATGTAAGGAATTTTTCTTTATCACCTGTCATGTGTTTTGAACATCCACTGTCAACATACAAATCATGTTTCTTTTTCTTAGCTTGTAGAGCGACTGCGCATTCTTCATTGTTACACTGATTTTGCTTTCTTATCCATGTCATTTTTTGAGGTTCTTGTCTGTGACTATTGTTATTTTGTTGAGGTTCTTTAGGAGGGACTGCCATTCTAAAATCCTTGGCCATGTGTCCAAAATTGTTACATTTGTAACATTCCACTTCAGTGCTAAAAGATTCAAACCTGTTGTAACTTCTTCTTTGTGTTTCACTAGGTCTTTTTGAATAATCCCTTTATGTATAACTCTCAAAATTGTTCCTGTTCCTATTGTTAGCTCTGCAATTCAAAGCTTTATGTCCAAAATTATTACATGTATAACATAAACCAAAAAATATAGTTTGATACTTGGGAGTTGAAGATCTTCTAAAAGGAGGTTCTCTTATGAATCTTTCTTCTTCTTGAGGCCTATTTGTCTGTTGTTGATTCCGAAATCTGAATCTTCTTGGTGGAGGAGTGTCCCTGTAATCTTCCTTGTATATCTTCCTATCCTCTTTGATTGTTTCTGCATAGCTCTTTGGATTTGTTTCTTTCTCTGTTGTTTTGGATCTTGATCCCTTTTTTTTCTGATTGTATCCAAGTTCGGACTTTTCAAGATGAGATTTTTGACTGCTGATAATGTCATCCAGAACTTTTGAGCTATTCTGCATATTTTTCTTTTGAATATCCTTTCTTAGTGTGAAAACCTCTAGTTCCAAGTTTCCAATGATCTTGTCATTTTCTTCTATCTCTTCTTTGAGTGTTTCTTCAATTATTTTATCTTCTTCTATTTGAACCTTCAATTTTGTGATCATTTGTTCTAGTTCTCAAGTGCCCTTTTTCTTGTCTAGTTCTTCTTGTTGTTTCTTGATTTTCTTCTTTTCTCTTTTGATAACTTCTATGGCACACATTAATTCATCTCGATAGTCAACTTCTGCCTCTTCAATTTCTTCTTTGACTTCTTCACATTCTTCTTCAACTTCTTCAACTTCTTTTTTAGAGTCTTCTTTGTCAGAGTCTTTTACTGCCATGAATATAAATCTTCTTGTCTCATTGTCACTGACTTCATCTTCATCTGATGATGAGATGTCTTCTTTGGTGTATAACCTTTTCTTGAAAATTTTCTTTGTAGTTCTTTTTCCTTTATATGTGTGTTTTCCTTTTAAGTAACCTTCATCATTTCTCTTTTTCTTATGAGGACATTTGTTAGAAAAATGACCAATACCATCACAATTAAAACAAATTAATGGGAGCTTACCTCTATACCTACCGTTGGTTCCCTTTTTCAGTCTTTTGACGAAGTTTTCCACTTCTTCATCATCTTCTGAGGCGTCATTATTGTTGTTGTATTCTTCTTGTTCCTTTTTCTTTTGTTTTGATCTTTTGGATGCCTTGAAGGTTTCTTCTTTTACATCTTGATTTTCCTGCTCAGTTATCATTTCATATGCTGTGAAGATTCCATGTAGTTCATTCATGCTTATTGAGTCTAGATCTGATATTTATTCTAGTATTGATATCTTAGGGTTGAATCTCATAAGAAGAGATATTAGTATCTTTTGAACAATTATAGATTCTTCAATTTCTTCTCCCAATCCTATGATTGCATTCATTGTTTCATTGACTCGTAAGAAGTAGGCTGTGATATCTTCATCTTCCTTCATTTTTAGTTGTTCGAACTGACCTCTATAAGTCTGAAGCTTTGCTGCTTTGAATTTTGTATCTCCTTCATAAATATTTTGAAGCTTGTCCCAGATCTCTTTAGTAGATTTACAGTGTGCAATTTTGGTGAATACTATATCACTAAGACCATTTAAAAGTGCATTTGTGGCTTTGGAATTATTCTCACTGAGTTTTGTTGCTTTGTCATTTGTTGGTGAAACTGTTGGTGTTGTGTATCCATCTACAATTTATTGTCAAACTTGAAATCCCTGTGCATGTATATATGTCCTCATCCTTATGCTCCAAAAAGCATACTTCTGTCCATCAAAGTGTGGTATTATATTTTTATGTGAGTTGGTACTCTCCATGATCTACCTTTCAATGGTTAAACTGATTTCTGAAGAAACCTTCCCTAAAACCAATTGTTGGATTACTGAGAGGGGGGGTGAATCAGTAATAGAGAAATTTAATCATTTTTAACCATATAATCCAAGTGGTATATCAATGAAGCATTATCATCCAATAAATGAAGAGTAAATAAGCAATGAACAAATGAACAAACATACACATACACAGTACACCAGTGTTTTATGTGGAAACCCAAATCGGGAGAAAACCACATAATGCTTTTTCTTATATGTATTGAAGAATTACATTCGTTGGAAGCACCAAATTTCTTCGTTTTCCAGCTGCAATTGGAAGGAGGCTCCAAACCCCTAGTTTCTCAGGCTACAACCTGAGGGAAGCTCCAACTCCCCAATTCTCTGGCTACAACCAGAAGGAGGCTACAACCCCCTATGTTCTCTGGCTACAACCACATGTCCTTGCCCCATCCTACCACGTTGAAGTAGAAGTAGAATGATGGAACCACTGTCAACTTTTCACTTTGAGATATACCACTATAAACCTGTACCAATAAATCTGAACCATGCATCAACCATGCATCAACCTGTACATCAACCTGTAATCAACCTGTACCATAAACAAGTGCATCAACCATGCACCAACATGTACCAAATAACCTGTAATCAACATGTACCATAAAAAAGTGCATCCAACCATGTACCAAGTATGTACCAATCATGTGTCAAATACTCATAAACTATGACTCATCAATATGTACCAACATCATCAACTATACACCTCATGTATGTGCCAACTCATCAACTACTTGTCTCAATCATGTACTCAACATGTACCTCAACCAAAATCCCTCATCAATTTCATCATCCAAATCTGATTTGTATCTCTATAATAGACCCAGTGTATATGATCACATTCCCAACAACCTTACTTAACTTTAACAACAAGAGACTATCATTTTCATCAAACTTTTCTTTAGTCTCACATGCCTAGTTTTGTATTAATCAACAACCCTAACTTGAAGTATCATAACTTTGTTCTTGTAATGTATAAATCTTTGAAACTGATACAAAATGTTATTCAGTGTTTTTTATGCAATTACTCCAAGTTTCACTACTTGTAACCTCTCAGAAAAGGAGTTATAGCAAAAATGGCATACCTTTATGAATTCTGGCTTATTCTAGAGAGAGACCTTGTAGAGCGTGCCCCGCACATAATATTTGTTTAAATGATCAAAAAATGTTACAAAAAATACTATAGATTGTACCCTAATCAAAAAATTTGGTTTCACTGAATTTGGATATGTTATGAAGAATATATGACATTTTTACCCGAAACACATGTTTTTGGCTAGTTTAGGACTAGCCACAAACCCTATTTTCCACGGAGTGTAACTCCAAAAATACAACGACCCACAAGACAATTTTTTTACCACATATACTTGGATATGTTTTCTCAATGGAATAGAAATTTTGTGGTATGAATCATTATATAAAACAAGTTATAGTGAAAATGGTGAGATGACCTGTAAATAACATACCTTAGAAAGCACCATCAAAAGAATTTATCCTTCCTTGCGTTTCGTCCTTCTTTTCTTCACCTTTCCTCAGAATTTCGGATTAGATATCCTTGGTTACCTCATACACATATAGATATTCAATATGTTCAAGTGTGATTAAAATGAGAGAGCCTTGCCTCTTATTTATACTCGCCAAGCAGCTTCCTTAAAAACATATTCTAGGTCACTTGGCCCCACTTTCCTTATTTTAGGGTTAACCCACTTCTAATTTCTCCATTAAATTTATTATTTAAATAATTTATTTTGTATTCACTTTGAATTATAGTACATGCATCCCTTCACTTTATTATTTACCTTTTAAAATCCCTTAAACCACTTTGACTACTTTGACCTTTTGGGGCTTCTAGATGACATGTGAGGGTCCTCCAACTTCATAAGGACATAACTCTCAAACCGTGAGGAGTTATGTGGCGTTCCACATACCACCAGAAATGGAATGACATGTACTATCCATATAGAATATTATTGTCTGAAAATATATCATAACTCATACCATTACCCATCAAACAAACTTGGGTCCATTACCCAAACTTGGGGTCTCTAACTTCTCATGGCCATAACTCTCTAACCGTGAGGAGTTATGTGACAGTACACATACCACTAGAAATGGAATGAAAAGCACTATACATATAGGATAGTTTCCCTAACAAGTTCAACGTCCTTTATCTCATTATTCCACAATTAAGCATGGGTTCTCTTACTCCGCAAAGCGTCTTCCCGTGAGGGATTTCAGAATAAGGGGACCACTTTTGAGTTCATCCATATTTACTTCTTATAAACCATGACAAGACAATAATGAGTTATATTTACATCAAAAAATCTTGGGTCCATTACCCAAACCTTTGTGTTACAGGGATTTCTTCAAGGGTTGACATCAATGACAACCAACCTTAATCAATAATCTCCCCCTTTGGCATTTATGGCAACAATCTGATGCAATATTGAAATTATATCACTCATGCTCCCCCTGAAACCATGCCTTTGTCCTTTTTATCTGATAAATTTTCCTTTGTCCTCTACATCTAATAAATATGCTCCCCCTGGAACCATGCCTCTGTCCTTTGCATTTGATAAATCTCTCCCCCTTTGTCATCAATGGAAAAGGTATCTTTCCATCCGGGGATGCTCCCCCTGACTGAACTATCCTCTTATGGTGCTTCCTTGAGTACATCTAAGACATATAAGATAAGAATTCAAAAATCATTCATTTTGGAGAAGAAATAACTCCAAGTATTTGGAAAAGATATTCAAAGGCTTCCCGTGGAAGTGGTTTTGTAAAGATGTATGTCACTTGTTCTTTTGTTCCCATGTACTCAACTCTGATGTTATTTTTTGCAACCTGTTCCTGTAGAAAGTGATACTTGATTGGAATGTGCTTCGTCTTGGAGTGCATCACCAGATTTTTTGAGATACTGATGGCACTTGTATCATAGCAATATATTGGAATGGGCTCATCATACTCAACCTATATATTTGTCATAGTTTGTTTCATCCAAAGAACCTATGTACAACATGTTGTTGCTGCAATATACTCTACCTCTGTTGTAGATAGAGATACTGATGATTGTTTCTTTCTTATCCATGATACCAAACACTCACCTAAGTAGAATATTGCTCCACTGGTGCTTCATCGGTCATCAATACAACCTACCCAATCCACATCTGTGTAGGCAATAAGTGATAGATCTTTTCCTTTTGGATACCATAATCCAAACTCTTATGTTCCTTTGAGATATCTGAAAATCCTCTTTACTGCTAATACATGTGATTCCTTTGGTGCTGCTTGAAATCGTGCCACCTTTCCAACTGCTTTAATTCCATCTAGTCTGGATGTTGTCACATATAGTAGGTTTCCAATCATTGACTTGTATTGCCTCTAATCTTTAGACTTCGAATCATTATCTTTTCTCAACTTACAACTAGTTTACATGGGAGTGATAACTGGTTTGCAATCTTCCATTCTGAACCTCTTTAGCATTTCTTTAATATACTTGGTTTGAGAAATGAAAATTCCTTGGTTTCTTTGACGTATCTGAAGTCCCGGAAAGAAGGATAGTTCTCCAAGTAATGACATCTCAAATTCATTCTGCATGTCTTTTGCAAATTTTTGGCTTAACCTGTCATCATCACTACCAAAAATAATATCATCAACATAAACTTCAATTAATAAAATATTACCTTGACTTACCTTGATGTAGAGGTTGTTGTTTGCACTTCCTTTTCTGAACCATGTCTGTTGCAGATAATTATCCAGTCTGGAGTACCATGCTCTAGGAGACTGTTTTAGACCATAAAAGGCCTTCTTTAATTTACATACATATTATGTGTTCTTTGACAACTGAAATCCTTCCGTTTGTTCAATGTATACTTCTTCTTCAAGTTCCCCATTCATAAAAGATGATTTTACGTCCATCTGATATAATTTAACATTTTTGGAGCATGCATAAGCTAAAAGTAAACGGATTGCTTCCATTCTGGAAACTGGGGAAAATGTCTCTTCAAAGTCGATTCCTTCAATATGTGCATATCCTTTACATACCAATCTAGATTTGTTCCTTGTAATGTGTCCATCTTCATTCAATTTATTCCTGAAAACCCATTTTGTGCAGATCAAATTCTTATTCTTTGGTCTTGGAACCAATTCTCAAGTGTCATTTTTCTCTATTTGATCCAATTTTTCATCCATGGCCTTATTCCAAAATTCATCCTTATCGGCTTCTTCAAAACAATTTGGTTCAATTGTAGATAAGAGTGTTGGGTGTGTTTGTTCTGGTGAATGGATTTTTATTCTAGTCTCAACTCCTGCATCTTTGTTTCCAATAATCTAATCTAAAGGATGATTCTTCTGTACTCGTTTGCTAGGTGTCTTTGGAGATACTTGTTGAACTTGCTCTTCTGCTTCTATTGGATTCTCTTCATATTCATCTTCCTCTTCTACTTATTTTTCATCTTCTTCTTCGAAAAGTTGTTCCATTGATTTGTTTTCTTCTTTATTTCATTCTGGTCTTTCTGTTTCATCAATTGTTACGTTGATGCTTTCCACAACTTTGTTCAATAATAGATTGTAACACTTGTATTATTTCCTTGTACTTGAGTAACCAACAAGTATTCCTTTGTCCACACGAGAGTCAAACTTTCCCATTATGCCATCTTCTCTTTTGATGTGCATTTGCTTCCAAAAACTATGAAGTGCTTTACATTTGTTGGTCTTCCTTTTCATAGCTCGTAGGGAGTTTTATCAGTGTTGTTCCTGAGCATTAATCTATTTTGAATGTGAATTGTTGTATGCATTTCCTATGTCCAAAATATATCTGTCAATTTGGAATCCATTAGAATTGTTCGAGCCATTTCTTGTATGATCCTATTCTTTCTTTCAACAACTCCATTATGTTGAGGTGTACTAGCAATGGAGAATTGCCTTTTTATTCCATGACTGCTACAGTAGTCCACAAATTCCTTTGAAGTTAACTCACCTCCATTATCAGATCTCAAGCATTTGATTCTTGAATCCATCTCATTTTCAACCATTTCCTTGTAGATCTTGAAGTTTTCAAAAGCTTCCGACTTGTTCTTGAGAAAGCAAACTGCAATCATTCTTGTATAATCATCAACTAATAGCATAAATAATTTTTCACCTTTTAAACCCTTTGTTGTAGTTGGTCCAACTAGATCAGTGTGCACAATTTCCAGTGGTCTTGTTGTTGAATATTCCTTTGATTTGAACCTGGTCTTTGTTTTCTTTCCTTGTTGACAATGCTTGGGAGTTGAAATCTTCTGAAAGGAGGTGCTCTTATGAATCCTTCTTCTTCTTGAGTCTTATTTGTCTATTGTTGATTCTGAAATCTGAATCTTCTTGGTGGAGGAGTGTCCCTGTAATCTTTCTTGTATATCCTCCTATCCTCTTTGATTTTTTATGCATAGATCTTTGGATTTGTTTCTTGCTCTATTTTTTTGTATCTTGATCCCTTTTCTTTCTGATTGTATCCAAGTCCGGACTTGTGAAGATGAGATTTTTTACTGTTGATAATGCCATCCAGAACTTTTGAGCTATTCTGCATATTTTTGTTTTGAATATGCTTTCTTAGTGTGACAACCTCTGCTTCCAAGTTTCCAATGATCTTGTCGTTTTCTTCTAGTTGTTCTTTGAGTGCTTCTTCAATTCTTTTATCTTCTTCTATTTGAACCTTCAATTTTGTGATCATTTGTTCTAGTTATCGAGTGCCCTTTTTCTTGTCTAGTTTTGCTTATAGTTTCTTGTTTTTCTTCTTTTCTCTTTTGATAACTTCTATGGAACACATTAAATCTTCTCGATAGTCAACTTATGCCTCTTCAATTTCTTCTTTGACTTCTTCACATTCTTCTTCGGCTCTTCATATTTTTTTTGGAGTCTTCTTTGTCAGAGTCTTTTACTGCCATGAATAGAACTCTTCTTGTCTCATTGTCATTGACTTCATATTCATCTGATGATGAGATGTCTTCTTTGGTGTATAAGATTTTCTTGAAAATTTTCTTTATAGTTCTTTTTCCTTTATATGTGTGTTTTAGTTTTGAGTAACCTTCATCATTTCTCTTTTTCTTATGAGGACATTTGTTAGAAAAATGACCAATACAATCACAATTAAAACAAATTAAAGGGAGCTTATCTCTATACCTACTGTTGGTTCCCTTATTCAGTATTTTGACGAAGTTGGCCACTTCTTCATCATCTTCCGAGGCATCACTATTTGTTGGCAAATGTTTAATAGGAAGCGTATGCTTGTCATTTATGGCAAGTACAACAATGAATATGGAATGAGTACAAGAAGAATGTAATAGACAGGCACCAGAAGTATTTTGGGAAGATGCTGCAGAGAAAGATCTATAAGATAAGAAGAGATAGTGCAGAGGAAGGTTAGCAGAAAGGTAGGCAAGGAAGAAGAAAAATAGCGCAGGGATAATGGTATGGAAATATCAGAAGAGTAAAATCCATTTTAGAGTTTTGGATACCGGGAGTTGAAGTGTCGAAACACTTCACCACAGAAATGTTGAAATGCCGAAGCGGTGAAATGTGAATCCCTGAAATCGCAAAGCAGGCACATCTACTAGAGGTTTGGATACTGGAAGTTGAAGTGTTGAAACACTTCACCATAGAAGTGTCAAAATATGTTGGTCTGACTCCATTTTGGAGTTTCGTGGATCCAGACTTGAAGGTGTCGAGAACCTACACATCAAGAATGCGAAATCGCAAGAAGATCTGGGCCGTAGGATCCGGGGTAACTACGAAGGACCAATAGTTGTTAGATATGGTGAAGTTGTAAGGTGGATAGAACAGTCATTGACCGTTGGATCAAGAGGACGTGTGGAAAAAGATCAGAGCACCACAAAGACTCCATTTCAGAGTTTCGCAGATCGAGAAATCCAAAGGAAAGAGATTCAAACTCACGATATGAGATATCACAAAAAGATCTTGACTGTCGGATTACCAAGGATTGTGGACCATTGATCAAGCATGAATAAGGCCTGTGAAGTGTAAAAATCATGACAATATCTAAACCATTAGGTCCATAGGACACATGGAAAAATATCTTCATGTCACTGACTGGAAAGTCAAAGGTATGAAATTCTCCAGCCTTTCACCCCTCGAACTAGAGATATGCGAAATCGCGAAATAATCTCAACCGTTAGATCGAGGCCAAATATGGACCGTTGATCAGGCACAATGAAGGCTCATGGAGTTGTGAAGTCTCGTTAAAATATTGACCATTGATCCAAGGGGGACGCATGGCAGAAGATTAGAGCTTGTCAAAGACTCCATCTCGGAGTATCGCCTATCATGACTTGAAGTGATGAGAATCTCCATCTAAGGGACAACGAGATGCAAGATCATGAAAAGATCAGGATCGTCGGATCACCAAGAATGTGGATCATTGATTTGAGCTCCATCTCTAAGTCTCGCCTATTGTGACTTGGAGTGATGAGAATCTCCATCTAAGGAACAAAGAGATGCAAATTCAGGATGAGATCTGGACCGTTGATTCATCGAGATCGTGGACCGTCTATCAAGGTCATTGAAGATCATAAGTTTGCAGCACCTTTTAGCGCAGACACTGGTCACCACTTGTGGTCACGTAGAGGAGGGAGCTAGAAAATCCAAGATATTTTTCAAGGTTCGTGAAATAAGGATTCAAGGAGACTCACGTGAGAAAATGCGAAATGCGAAATCACGAAATACCTTTTTTGATTAGGCCTGTGCTCACAACCAAGGTCACATTATTGAAGGATTAAGGGGAGAGTTATCATGAAGCTAAGTTCTATTTTGGAGCTCATGACATGGAGAGTCAATATGTCTCATCGCAGAATCTTCGAATTGCGAAAGTATGAAATGGATAAATAACGACAATATCCTTCAGATTTAATCCAATGGTGTAGGTGAATTTGAGCTTAATCGGAGGGATAATCTTGCTCCTCACAATGTAACTGCTAGAAACCATTGATGGTTTCTGCTAGAAGATTCGAAGAGACTTCTGTGTGATCAACAGAGGAGCTGAAGAGTCTCCAGGCTTATTCCAGTGAATGAAGAATATTCTTAGAGGGGATTGACAGATGGATGAGCATTGAAGTCTGTAACTGAAACAAAAAGGATAAGCTCAACTGTGCTAGAGAAGACGAAGAGTCTCAACTGCCAGAGAGGCTGAGGAATTTCAGTAGAACACCCAGTGATGCTGGACACATGGTGGGAACCACCAGAGAAGCTGAAGAGTTGCGATGATCAGGCAGAGCACTTGAGATGTGGAGCAGGTCGGCACAGTGTGAGTATGAAGATGCATTGCACACATTGCATGCACAATGTGCATAGAATCTATAAGTACACGGTACAGAGAAGAGATGCGGAGTTGTTGTTGTTGTGAGTGATAGAGGTGTAAAGAAGGAGGTGGAGTGCAGCAGCTCAAATGCATAGAACACAAAAGGTGCATTGAAGAGGAATGGTGCACAGAGCATAGAAAGAAGAAGAACAAACAACGCAAGTCATGTGTGCAGGAAGGCAGCGAGGCAGATAGAGCAACGAAATGTAGCAGAACAGTGAAGAGTCTGGTAAGCCATTATTGAACATTTGTTATAACCCTAAATTGCACCACACATGCTTACCTGGCATCAGGCCAACTCATATCCCTTCTTTGCCAAAAACTACTGAACAATTCTTCTAAAAACTCCATTTTTAAAAGTACATGCTAGATGGCCCACTACATCTTGTGTGTATCTAAAAGTACACGCTAGCAGGTCCACTACAGCCCACGTGTACCTTCAGAATCATGAAAAAAAGGAAATTTTCTGACGGGACAAAAATCTATGGGTCAGTTAACTGAAACTCCCGGCCATGCATGGCTGAGGGTTTGTCCAAAACCCTAGCTCCTTCTAGGCTATAAAAGAAGGGGTAGGGGTACCATTTGGGGGAGGAAAATTATAGTGAAGAAACTCTACCCATTTTTCGAATCCATTGTCCCAACCCTTTGAAGAGGAGGAGCCCAGGATCAGGATCAAGGAGCGGTGGTCGGTCTCGACTTTGATTGTAAGTTGATTCATTTTGAAAGTAATAAAAGAATACTTTTCCCATCCCAATGCATGAGTTATCTATGATTTGTGTAATTTATGCTTAATTTATAACCCTCAAGTAGAAAAGTAGCATGCATGCGTAGTGTTTTGTCTTGATTGCGGGATTATCTTTGGAAGGAGAAGCGCAAGCAAGCGGGTAAATCACAACGGAGGATCTACACCAAACATCAGTAAAAATTTTAGTAGTTTCTTTCCATGCATGTATTGTAAAAGAGGGGTTTAAGTTTTGGGTGGTAGGTCAAAAAGTAATTTCTTTACGGTCAAAATCTGCATGCAAGTTAAGCCTTCAAGAGACCCTGGTTATCAATACCAGAGGCCTCTTCCTAGTCTGGGCTGCCTGTGTTTATTTTTTTCTTAGATCTTATACATACATGCGGCCTGTGAAAGTGCATCCTGCGTGTACACGTGCTCTGTGGTAGCTCAACACGTGTTTGTACGCGTGATGTTTCAGTAACAGAAGCATGCTTGACAGGCTGCTTTTCAGTCAGGGTGGGGCAGTCATCCCCTTCTGTGGTGAGAAGTGTTCCTCTCAGGTGTTTGAGTCTAGGGTTGCACAGTCAGTAGGTTAGGGCCTCTTACCCTTAGCCTGTTTTTCTTAGTTGATAGTTGATAGAAAAGACAAAAAAGAAAATTTTGTTTTATGGTTTTTAGACAAGCATAAGAGTCGGTGCTTTCGTGATTGCCATTGTGTGTCTTTGCTCTGATTCTTTGCGATCTACGCTTTAATCTAGAATTTTATTTTTTCTTGGTTTTAGGATTGTCGTTATTTTCCCTTTGTTGCTTGATTAGCACGTAAATAAAAAAATAAAAAAAGAGAAAAAAAAATCCTTTCATTTTCTTCTTTGTTTGAAGATTGTGTTTCTGCATCAATAGCTAGGGAGAAGTCTTGTTGTTCATAAGTTTTTTGCAATGAATTTAGATCATAAGTAGTTCATAGTCGAGAAAAATTACTTTATGTGTGCTACATGAAATCTTAGAAAAAATTGAAAAGAAAAATAAGTCTTTCTTTGTGAAAAGTTGTTGATTTTTGCATTTAGTAAAAGTCTTTTGTTTCCAGCATTTTTTCATTCGTTTTTGCTTTGAGTATTTACACATCATTAGTTTCACCTTCATACCCCGTGACGTAAAAAAATCCCATAAAAAGAACGCTAATTTAAAATCTATTAGACTTTTTGTTTGTAGGTTTCATACACTAGTTCAGGACTAGGGCCTTGGATTAGGTTGGAGAGGAAACTCTCTAAGACCACTTAAAACCAAACATTGGAGTCTGTGATAGGGAGTGTAGAAGTCCAGTTTCATGGAAGTTATCCGGGACCCCCCTATAACACAGGGGATAAACACGAGGTCGCGTGAGGAAAGGTAGCGGAGATAACCCCTCCAAAGCCGGACCAAGCGTAGTGGAGAACACATATCGAGGGCTTGTTTTGGGATTCCATCATTTGCATTTGCCACAGGGCTTCATGGGTCTCGAATTCGTTTGAGGTCCTCAGTTGTCTTCTGGACCATTTTCTCTCGATACCCTTGATAGGTTTCGGTCTTGATACCCTGCTCATTGTGGTCTACCCGACTTTTGACTGTACCCGCCTGGTGACTGTTCGCATGCTGGAAAACTAGTTGCCAATCTTTTTAGGGACATACACAGGTGACTGCGGGGGTATACCGCGGTACCTAGGATAGACATCGGGCCACGCTTTGCAGAGTATACCAGGAGGGTGCTTCCGTGTTCGAGTTGCACTTGCACCCGTAATTTTCTCTAGAGTTGGTTGTTGTAACTGTTCTTCCAACTAGTTTAGTGTTTGTTTGTCTTATCTCTTAGGGGCTTCTTTTTTAGTGTGTGTTACTATTTGAACGTGTAGAATACCTTAGCTTGTCTTGGATATTCTCACACAGTGGAGGATCCCGAGCTCCACCGGTCATGAAGGCTTCTGGGCCTGCCGCCGGTTATACTGGAGCCACCCCTGCCACCATTGAGGCGGAAGCTAGACCAACAAGGGTCTTTCGAAGCAATCGGGTTACAAACCATTGTGCCCAAACAACTCCCAGAGGAATCAATTGCCAATATTGGCTCGGTTGAAACCCCAACCACTGATACTTGTCCATCGTTCATTGTACCCATCCAGTTTTACAAACGCCTGTCAGTGCCTCACACAACTATGGAAACAAATGATGTTACATCCTCTGGAAATTCTTCCATTCCCACCACCGTTGCTACCGCAGGAGAAGCCTCTCCTAACTTGTCGTCATCGGTCTGAGCCACCATGGTCTCGGCTGCAACTACGTCGCACAGTGGACCGACCCCATATATCACAGAGGCCACAACTCCCTTCACACCTAGTGTGACAGGCTCTCCGTTTTCATACAATATGCCTAGTTCGGGTACGAGTCTTGCACTCACTCACTCGAATTTACAGACTTTGGGTCTGGGGGTAGGGAGCTCTAACGCTCCTCTGCAAGGTCAACTTGGGGGAATTCCTGTCCATTTTAACGCTTTCCCTTATGCTGGAGGTCATATCTCTCCTTCGTCCCCTTCGCTTGGTGGTCTGCATCAGCAGTCCACCGGACAGCCTACACACACGAGTTCATTTGGAGTCGGGAGTCAAGGAACACCTACGCACACTATGTCGGTAGGTTCATCATTGTTTGTTTGGAATGGGACATTTGGTAACAACACTTTCGCATCCACTGCTTTCCCATCTAGGGGCACTCCCATTTTTGGACAGTCTACTCCAGCACAGGGTACTATTCCTGTGTCGGGGGCACATATAGCAGGACCTTGGAACTCAGAACAAGGATTCATTCCCTCCTCTAGAATGTTGTTCTGGGGTAATTCTTTCCACAGTCAATGGAACCCTGGACAGACTTCCATGCCTCTCCCATCAAGATCGGCATGGGGTAATCCTTCCCAAAGTCCTTCAAACACGATGCATGCCCAACATCCTATGTCCTTTATGGGGAATCAGCCAATGATGTCTCCATAGATGAAAAATCCTTACGCTGGTTAGGGCCATGGTTTCTACCAAAATCTGGGCCAACAGCCAAACTTTTCCTGGCAACCTGGTGCCAGTCAAATTCCAGGACCCTTTTTCCCAGGCTATCAGCAACAACCCAAACTACCATTCCTGACGACATTACACCTGCCATATTTGACAAGGTTTTTAAATGATCCTATTTGTCATGATCCACGTTGGCCTCCTATGCCAACGAAGTTGCCTTCAGACAATCCAAAGTTCAAGGCCAAGCCTAATGAAGATCCAGGTGATCACGTGACTACCTTCCATCTTTGGTGTTCATCTAACTCATTGAAATATGACTCCATCCAGTTGTGATTGTTTCAACGCACTCTTATCGGGAGTGTCGGGAAATGGTACATCGAGCTTGATCGCTCAAGATACTCTTCTTTTGGTGAACTGGCGATGGCCTTCCTTAACCATTTCCAGTTACCTGTGAGATACGACGCTGGCACAGAGTTGCTTTCCAATTTCGAACAGACAACAACGGACCATATCTCTGATCATATCTGAGAGTGGAGACACCGAAAGAGTTTAATCAAAGTACCAGTCCCACCAGCATTCTTTCTTGAGTGGTTCCTTAAGTCTTTAGTCCCACAATTATCAAAAGACGTCGTGACTTCAAGAGTTTTCTCCGAAGAAGATGCCATCGTGAGGGATCAACAGTTTGAGCTCATCTATTCTCAGTCTGGTTTATTATACAACATCCTGTCGGATGCACCACGATCGATACTGGATAAAACTAGACAGAGAGATGGACCACATGCCGATGGTATTGTTGGCTCAGCAAAAACCAAGCCCGCTAAGCAATTGACAAAGAAATTGCAACATTTATCTATACAACACTCAGCGGCCAGCCAGAATACTGCTTTGGCTGCTCCTCCTACCCAAACATCGAAAGTACACTCCATGCAGACGACTAACCCAAAGGCCACCCAACAACCTGAAGGGAAGAAAAAACAACGAAAAAAGGGTAAGGGGGAGAAAAAACCCACTGATAATGCTAGCGAGGGCACCACAGAAAAATGGAAGGTGAGGTATCCGTGCAACTTGTGTGCGGAAGACCACCTGACCCATCTTTTTCCTCGACTTGCAGAGGCCCAAAAGTTTATCACACAGCAACAATAAGCCGTGTTGACTAATCCATTTCAGCATGGGCAAAATTTAACTCAAGCCTCTACAAGTGTTGAAGGGGGCATCCAAGAAACCTGCCCTCCCCCAAACAATTCCTCATCCGCGAACGTATATATGGTTAGGGGTGATGCTTTAATAATGACTAGAGTGCATGACTATAGTAAAACAAGCACCTCTGAGAAGGGTAAAGAAGCTGAGATCCCATCTCTTCCTCTACAGATTGAGAAGACGTTGGGTGAAACAATGACATGCATTCCAAAGGGTGCATTTAAGAAAGCTTCTCACAACCCAAATGCAAGGGCTGCCCAGAATGACTCTGTGGTGGAAGATTTATCACAAAGCCCTTGTGCGATGTCCACTTTGGAGATCCTACAAAGCTGCCCTGCTCAGAGGAAAGCCTTGTTAACTGCTTTAGGCTCTACTGAGACTTGTAACCCGAGTACCATCATGCTATATACAACCAACTTAAAACCTCGTCTGCCTTACCACATAGCATTTCAGATAGTAGTGGCTCATCCCACGAAAATTTTTACATGCAATATCTTTCACATGGTGGTTGACTAGGGTGCCTCGACATGGGTTATGTCATTAGCATGTTGGAATGCCATTGGCCAACCCGCTTTGTTTCCATCACCTACTCTCCTCACTGCGTTCGACGGTCATTCTTTCCGACCATATGGAATCGTCCCTTCTTTCCCTGTGCAGTTAGGAGGGAAGACCATGTGCATCGAAGTAGAGGTAGTCGATGCCCCCCTCGACTATAATCTCTTGTTAGAACGGAGTTGGACTTATGCTATGCAAGCTGTGCTTGCTACAGTTTTATGAGTCTTGTTGTTTCCACACAAGGGTTGGATAGTGACCATTGATCAATTCTCCTTCTCTAGACCTGACCCAGCTTTGGGGGCATCCACGGTTCCCATGATTGATAATCCTCAAACCGGTGTCGTTAACGTAGGAGATGGGTTGTGCCCATCCTTGATGGGTACCTTAAATTACCCACCTCCTCATGATGATGTCAAGTTTATATCTAATCACCACAAGGCTGAGAGTTTTCAAGTTTCGTCATTCTTCACGAATTACTTTGAGGATCCGTGGATTCTTCCTTCCCCATCAGCCACAATGGATGAGACAGGGCACTCCAGCATGTCCATGCCCTTGTCGGCTACTGAAGTAGCGTACTCTTTAGTCTAGCAAGCTTCAACTAACCCTGATCCGACTCCCACACAAGAATTGGATCCACCTCTAAAGCCTATCTGGGCTCAGGGTTCTCTCACCAACATCGATTCGTTAGACTTAGTCTTGCCTTCTGATGAAGCAGTAATCAAAGCAATGACTAGTCCAGACAAACCTTGGGAATATCTTCATCACAGATCGTATTTCCTCCCAAAGTTAATCCGAATCAAAGCAGGAGAATTCACCGTGACTATGACTGGAGATAGGTCGTTTCATACTAATCCCTTAGCTACACACAATATCTATGCTGAGGGTAATATGGAAACCATTGCTAAACCGATATCTATCAATATCTCCAGAACCCCTGGCGTCATAGACAATGTTTTCATCGGAGCATACAGCTCCCCCGAGGAGATGCCAGGCATTGACCCACAAAGAGTCTATCATGAGCTAACTTTGTTGTTGTTCAAGCTCGCTTTGAAATCCGAAAGAAACATCCAGCGAGACTGCATTTATGCTTTTCAATCTCGTCTGGATTAACTGAGAAAAGTAACTATCATGGAGTCTTCTTTAAGCCCTTTTCAGACTCCTTAAAGATGAAAAGATTGCCGAGTGACCTTGTTTCTTCACACTCGTTAAATTGGTCCAGAAGAACGTTCCTTAAACGGGTCTTCTTTTAAGCCCTTTTCAGACCCTTTAAACATGAAAAGATTGTCGAGCGATCTTGTGGCCTTTCACACTCGTTAAATTGAAATTTGAAGTCACGTCTGTCCAGTGGTAGTTTACCCCTTTTTCGGTTCGGACGGTCAACTGTACGAACAAAGGTATACTCTATTGAATTCCCATTCTTTAGAAAAGTATCCTCAGGTATAATTTTATTCCTTTTTTGGGCCCGAGGGACTAAATTTACGAAAAAGAAACCCCCCCGGAGTCCATAGTTAAGCTCTTTTCAGACTCCCTAAAATTGAAAAGATCGTCGAGTGACCTTATTCTTTCACACTCGTTAAAATGGTCC
>WSFP011429172.1:0-21866 GCA_009831015.1 Picea engelmannii | reverse complement strand
TTTAATATACCATCATGATCGTATATGTCATCAATATTGTTGTCATAGTGTTGCATCAACGAAGTTTCGATGAATGTGTTTGTCATTTCTATAGAATTTTCGTTGAAACTGTGATGAAATATCCATCTTTTTCTGTATGCACTGAAATTTGGCATGGATATACTATTCACATGTCTTAACAATATGGGAGGGTTTTTGGACTCAAATTTGACTCACACACCCACTTGTTTCCATCATCAATTCATCATGTAAACCATAAACCCTATTTTTCATATGTTCTAGTAGATATGTTAATTATTCATAATTTCATATTTGTATTTGACTCAAGGTACATCTAGCTTGCAAAGTATCAAATTTAAATTTCAAGTTGATAAACCAAATATGAAATGAATCCTAATTAAAACCATCAAGTGTTGGAATTTGTCATTTAAGTGTAGTGTCATGTAGTTATATTTTAAAACATAGAGAGAGTAGTCTCTATAGAAGTAGAGCAATATATTGATATTGGATTCTCTTATAAGTTGATGTTGATATTTTTAACCTTCAAGAAATATTGATATATATGGTGGTGTGAAAAGAATTAGAATAGGTACTAGAGGAGAAAATCAAGGATAATTTAGTACCCATCACTTATCGTCGGAAAGAGAGACAAAGAATGGAATTCATCGGCAAGAGACAAGGAAAGGATATCATCGCAAGAGCGACGAATGCAAATAATCTTGTGACGAAATAGCTATACTATCGACGAAAAAAGTTCTTCGATAGTATAGCTAATTCGTCGCAAGAATATTTACATGGGATAAAAAAAGGAAATGGATGAGGTGGTTCCAAGTATAGCTAATTCTTTGCAAGTATCGTCAAATGTACACATGGAATACAATTCGTCACCTTTCTTCATTTTTCTTTCAAGTTCTACATTAATGTATATACAATGTATGTGTGTCATAGTTGTGATGAAAAATCCCTCTTTTTTGTTGATTTCTTAATCAACACCATAAAAATATTCCCTTGCAGTACTAGATGCACGGATGTGTGTACTTTCGAACCGAATAGAAATTGTACTTGGACTAGACATGGGAAACAGTGACCTGTGAATGGTGCCAACGTTGAAAAATTTTCAAATTGTTTCTGTATGCACTGAAATTTGACATGGATAGACTTTTTGCATGCCTTAATGATATGGGAGGGTTTATGGACTCAAATTTGACTCACACACCCACTTGTTTCCATAATCAATTCATCATGTAAATTATAAACCCTATTTTTCTTTCAAAGTACACAAATCGGTTGACACAAGTTTTAAGTTTACATCAACCTTTCTTCATTTTTCTTTCAAGTTCTACATTAATTCATATACAATGTATGTGTGTCATAGTTGTGATGAAAAATCCCTCTTTTTCATTGATTGCTTAATCAACACCATAAAAATACTCCCTTGCAGTACTAGATGCAGGGACGTGTGTAATATCGAATGAATTTTAAAAGGAACAAGGAACGGAAATTGTATTAGGACTAGACATGGACAATAGTGATTTGTGAATGAGGCCAACATTGAAATTTTTTCAAACTTTTTATGTATGCACTGAAATTTGACATGGATAGACTATTTTCATGCCTTAACGATATGGGAGGGTTTATGGACTCAAATTTGACTCACACACCCACTTTTTTCCATCATAAATTCATCATGTAAACCATAAACCCTCTTTTTCTTTCAAAGTACAAAAATTGGTTGACGCAAGTTTTAAGTTTGCATCATCCTTTCTTCATTTTTCTTTCGGGTTCTACATTAATGTATATACAATGTATCTGTGTCATAGTTGTGATGAAAAATCCCTCTTTTCATTCATTGTTTAATAAACACCATAAAAATATTCCCTTGCAATACTAGATGCGGGGACGTGTGTACTATCGAACAAATTTTAAAAGGAACAACGAACATGCAATGTACTAGGACTAGACATGGGCAACAATGACCTGTGAATGGGGCAAACATTGAAATTTTTTCAAATTGTTTCTGTATGCACTGAAATTTGACATGGATAGACTATTTGCATGCCTTAACGATATGGGAGGGTTTCTGGACTCAAATTTACCTCACACACCCACTTTTTTCCATCATCAATTCATCATGTAAACCATAAACCCTATTTTTCTTTCAAAGTACACAAATTGGTTGACGCAAGTTTTAATTTTGCATCAGTCTTTCTTAATCTTTCTTTAAGGTTCTACATTGATGTATATACAATGTATATGTGTCATAATTATCATGAAAAATCATTTTTTTCGTTGATTTCTTAATCAACACCACAAAAATACTCCCATAATGCAGTACTAGATGTGGGGACGTGTGTACTATCGAATGAATTTTAAAAGGAACAAGGGATGGAAATTGTACTAGGACTAGACATGTGAAACAGTGACCTGTGAATGGGGCCAACGTTGAAATTTTTTCAAACTATTTATGTATGCACCGAAATTTGACATGGATAGACTATTCGCATGCCTTAACGACATGGGAGGGTTTCTGGACTCAAATTTGACTCACACGCCAACTTTTTTCCATCATCAATTCATCATGTAAACCATAAAATCTACTTTTCATATGTTCTAGTAGATATGTTAATGATTCCTAATTTCATATTTGTATTTGACTTAAGGTATAGCTAGCTTGAAAAGTATCAAATTTTAATTTCAAGTTGTTAAACCAAATATGAAATGAATCCTAATTAAAACCATCAAGTGTTGGAATTTGTCATTTAAGTGTAGTGTCATGTAGTTATATTTTAAAACATAGAGAGAGTAGTCTCTATATAAGTAGAACAATATATTGATATTGGATTCTCTTCTAAGTTGATGTTGATATTTTTAACCTTCAAGAAATATTGATATATATGGTGGTGTGAAAAGAAGTAGAATAGGTAGATGAGAAAATCAAGGACAATTTAGTATCCATCACTTATGAAAACATTTTTGTCGGCAAGAGAGAAAAATAATAGAATTCGTCAGCAAGAGACAAGGAAAGGATATCGTCACAAGAGCGACGAATGTAAATAATCTTGCAACGAATTAGTTATACTATCGACGAAAAAAGTTCATCAATAGTATAGCTAATTTGTCGCAAGAATATTTACATGAAATAAACAAAGGAAATGGATGAGGTGGTTCCAATTATATCTAATTTGTTGCAAGTATATTCAAATGTACACATGGGATACAATTCATCGCCTTTCTTCATTTTTCTTTCAGGTTCTACATTAATGTAAATACAATGTATGTGTGTCATAGTTGTGATGAAAAATCCCTATTTTTCGTTGATTGCTTAATCAACGCCATAAAAATATTCCCTTGTAGTACTAGATGAGGGGACGTTTGTACTGTCGAACCGAACAAAAAATTTACTAGGACTAGACATGGGCAACAGTGACCTATGAGTGGGGCCAATGTTGAAATTTTTTCAAACTATTTTTGTATGCACTAAAATTTGACATGGATAGACTATTTGCATGCCTTAACGATATGGAAGGGTTTCTGGAATCAAATTTGACTCACACACCCACTTTTTTCCATCATCAATTCATCATGTAAACCATAAACCCTATTTTTCTTTCAAAGTACACAAATTGGTTGACGCAATTTTTAAGTTTTCATCAGCCTTTATTCATTTTTGTTTCAGGTTCTACATTAATGTATATACAATGTATGTGTGTTATATTTGTGAAAAAAAATCCCTCTTTTTCATTGATTTCTTAATCAACACCATAAAAATACTCTCTTGCAGAACTAGATGTGGGGATGTGTGTACTGTCGAACGAATTTTAAAAGGAACAAGGAACGAAAATTGAACTAGGACTAGACATGGGCAATAGTGATCTATGAAAGGGGCCAACATTAAAAAAATTTCAAATTGTTTATGTATGCACTGAAATTTGACATGGATCTAACTATTCACATTCCTTAATGATATGGGAGGGTTTCTGGACTCAAATTTGACTCACACACCCACTTTTTTCCATCATAAATTCATCATGTAAACCATAAACCCTATTTTTCTTTCAAAGTACACAAATTAGTTGACGCAAGTTTTAAGTTTGTATCATTTTTTCTTCATTTTTCTTTTAGGTTCTACATTAATGTATATACAATGTATGTGTGTCATATTTGTCATGACAAATCCTTGTTTTTTGTTGATTTCTTAATAAACACCATAAAAATACTCCCCTGCAGTATTAGATGTGGGGACGTGTGTACTGTCGAACGAATTTTAAAAGTAACAAGGAACATAAATTGTACTAGGACTAGACATGGGCAACATTGACCTATGAATGGGGCCAACATTGAAATTTTTTCAAACTACTTTTGTATGCACTAAAATTTGACATGGATAGACTATTTGCATGCCTTAATGATATAGGAGGGTTTCTGGACACAAATTTGACTCACACACACACTTTTTTCGATCATCAATTCATCATGTAAACCATAAACCGTATTTTTCTTTCAAAGTACATAAATTGGTTGACACAAGTTTTAATTTTGCATCAGTCTTTCTTCATTTTTCTTTCAGGTTATACATTAATGTATATACAATGTATTTGTGTCATAGTTGTGATGAAAAATCCCTATTTTTCATTTATTGTTTAATTAACACCATAAAAATACTCCCTTAAGTACTAGATCTGGGGACGTGTGTATTGTCGAACGAATTTTAAAAGGAACAAGGAACGAAAATTGTACTAGGATTAGACATGGGCAACAGTGACCTGTGAATGGGGCCAACGTTGAAATTTTTTCAAATCGTTTCTGTATGCACCGAAATCTGACATGGATAGACTATTTGCATGCCTTAACGATATGGGAGGGTCTCTGGATTCAAATTTGACTCACACACCCACTTTTTTCCATCATCAATTCATCATGTAAACCATAAACCCTATTTTTCTTTCAAAGTACACAAATTGGTTGACGCAAGTTTTAAGTTTGCATCAGTCTTTCTTCATTAATTTTCTTTCAGGTTCTACATTAATGTATATACAATCTATGTGTGTCATAGTTGTGATGAAAAATCCCTATTTTTCGTTGATTGCTTAATCAACACCATAAAATTACTCCCTTGCAGTACTAGATGCGGGGACGTGTGTACTATCAAACCGAACATAAATTGTACTAGGACTAGACATGGCCAATAGTGACCTATGAATGGGGCCAACGTTGAAATTTTTTAAATTTTTTTCCGTATGCACTGAAATTTGACATGGATAGATTGTTTGCATGCCTTAATGATATGGGAGGGTTTCTAGACTCAAATTTGACTCACACACCCACTTTTTTCCATCATCAATTCATCATGTAAACCATAAAACTTATTTTTATTTCAAAGTACACAAATTGGTTGAATCAAGAATTAAGTTTGCATCATCCTTTCTTCATTTTTCTTTCTGGTTCTACATTAATGTAAATACAATGTATGCGTGTCATAGTTGTGATGAAAAATCCCTCTTTTTCGTTCATTGTTTATTCAAAACCATAAAAATATTCCCTTGTAGTACTATATGTGGGGATGTGTGTACTGTCGAATGAATTTTAAAAGTAACAACAAACATAAATTGTACTAGGACTAGACATGGGCAACAGTGACCTATGAATGGGGCCAACGTTGAATGTTTTTCAAATTGTTTCTGTATGCACTAAAATTTGACATGAATAGACGATATGGGAGGGTTTCTGGACTCCAATTTTACTCACACACACACTTTTTACCATCATCAATTCATCATGTAAACCATAAACCCTATTTTTCTTTCAAGGTACACAAATTGGTTGACGCAAGTTTTAAGTTTGCATCAGCCTTTCTTCATTTTTCTTTCAGGTTCTACATTAATGTATATACAATGTATGTGTGTCATAGTTGTGATGAAAAATCCCTCTTTTCCATTGATTTCTTAATAAACACCATAAAAATACTCCCTTCTAGTACTAGATGCGGGGACATGTGTACCGTTGAACGAATTTTAAAAGGAACAAGGAATGGAAATTCTAGTAGGACTAGACATGGTAAACAGTGACCTATGAATGGGGCCAACGTTGAATTTTTTTCAAATTGTTTTTGTATGCACTGAAATTTGACATTGATAGACAATTTGCATGCCTTAACAATATGGGAGGGCTTCTGGACTCAAATTTGACGCACACACCCACTTTTTTCCATCATCAATTCATCATGTAAACCATAAACCCTATTTTCCTTTCAAAGTACACAAATTGGTTGAAGCAATTTTTAAGTGTGCATCAATCTTTCTTCATTTTTCTTTCAAGTTCTACATTAATGTATATACAATGTATGTGTTTCATAGTTGTGATGAAAAATCTCTTTTTTCGTTGATTGATTAATCAACACCATAAAAAGAATCCCTTGCAGTATTAGATGTGGGGACATGTGTACTTTAGAAAGAATTTTAAAAGGAACAAGGAACATAAATTGTACTAGGACTAGACATGGGCAACAGTGACCTGTGAATGAGGCCAATGTTGAAATTTTTTCAAATTGTTTCTGTATGCACTGAAATTTGACATGGATAGACTATTTGCATGCCTTAACGATATGGGAGGGTTTCTGGTCTCAAATTTGACTCACATACCCACTTTTTTCCATCATCAATTCATCATGTAAACCATAAACCCTAATTTTCTTTCAAAGTACACATGAAATTGGTTGACACAAGTTTTAAGTTTGCATCAGTATTTCTTAATTTTTCTCTCATGTTCTATATTAATGTATATATAATGTATGTGTGTCATAGTTGTGATGAAAAATCCCTCTTTTTTGTTCATTGCTTAATCAACACCATAAATATACTCCCTTGTAGTACTAGATGTGGGGACATGTGTATTGTTGAATGAATTTTAAAAGGAACAAGGAACGGAAATTGTACTAGGACTAGACATGGGCAACAGTGACCTGTGAATGGGGCCAACGTTGAAATTTTTTCAAAATGTTTATGTATGCATTGAAATTGACATGGATAGAATATTTGCATGCCTTAATGATATGGGAGGGTTTCTAGACTCAAATTTGACTCACACACCCACTTTTTTCCATCATCAATTCATCATGTAAACCATAAACTCTATTTTTCTTTCAAAGTACACAAATTGGTTGACACAAGTTTTATGTTTGCATCAGTCTTTATTCATTAATTTTCTTTCAGGTTCTACATTAATATATATACAATGTATGTGTGTCATAATTGTGATGAAAAATCCTTATTTTTCATTCATTTCTTAATCATCACCATAAAAATACTTCCTTGCAGTACTAGATGCGGGGACATGTGTACTGTCGAACGAATTTTAAGAGGAACAACGAACATAGATTGTACTAGGACTAGACATGGGCAACAATGACCTATGAATGGGGCCAACGTTGAAATTTTTTTAAATTGTTTCTGTATGCACTGAAAGTTGACATGGATAGACTATTCACATGCCTTAACAATATGGGAGGGTTTCTAGACTCAAATTTGACTCACACACCCACTTTTTTCCATCATCAATTCATCATGTAAACCACAAACCCTATTTTTCTTTCAAAGTACACAAAGGCCATGAGACCCATATGTATATAGTATGAAAAACATATAAAAAGTGATGGTCTAGGTGTTGTTCATGGCACATGAGCTTGAAAAGGTTCAATTATGGCGTAAGTCCTTTACTCCCCCCTTAACCATTTTTAGGTGTTAAGACTCATTTCTAGGGAACAAAACCTACTCATGACACCTATATCATACAGCTTGGAGGCCTTCAAGAAAGCCTTAAAAATGAGTGATGTGTTGGTTAAGGCCTCTCTACCCATCCTTATTGCAAAAAAAATCATAATGGTGTCCTTATCCAACTCTGATGCTAAGTACCCCCTAGAGAGGAATTGTGTTGTGGTTTCTAGGTGTTGTTCATGATGAATGAGCCTAAGAAGTGTCATTTAGGGCCCTCATATCCCTTGACATTGGTTATACCTTAATACTAATTATTGTTTCATGTATGGTTTATTTTCCCATCTTTCCACCTAAGTTTCATAATTTATATAGTGATAATTACTAAAATAAATTACCCCTTCATAAAAAAAAATCAAAGAGTAAATATTTATTCTTAATACAATTTAAAAAAACAAATACTAAAATCCTTTAATTCAAATAATTATTACTTATTTTTTTATATCTACTCTACTCAATATGCAAATGTAGAAATAACCTTTGATTTCACCCATACGCTTTAATGAGGCCGAGAGAGGGTTTGGTAAGGCGGATTTCTTAATTAAGGCGGGTTTTCTTTAAGGCAGAAACATAATTCGATTTCACCCACACACTTTGAGGCCGACACAGGGTTTGGTAAGGCAGGATTTCTTAATTAAGGAGGGTTTTTGTTAAGGCGGAAACATAATTCAAATCAATTACCCTTCTTCAAGCAAACAAGCCCATACGAGACCGAGTAGATCGAGCAAGGAGACTCTGGTACCTATCTCTATGTGACCTATTCTACCCTTTATTCTACCATAGCCTTTGCTTAGTCAAATGAACCATTAACCTATGCCTTTTCTTCTCCTTCTTACTCTAATCGAGGGTCGGGTCATCCGAGACCGATCAAACCGAGAAAGGAGGTGCAAGAGTATTGTCGAGGGAAGAGAGGTGTGAGAGTGTCGAGGGCCACCCATACGCTTTGAGGAGATAGGATTTGGTAAGGAAAGCTTTATTTAAGGTGAGATTGTTGAGGGAAAAGAGGCATGAGAGGGAAATTTGAGACTGAGGGAAAGCATGGCAAGATAAGACCGAGAAAGGAGGCTTGAGACTGTCGAGGGAAAGGAGGTGCGATACTGTGGGAAAGAATGGTGAGTATAACCTTTGCACAATAAAATTTTGCATGTATTTGATAATTAATAAAAGGGAGCCATGCTCAACCTAGATTTTGGGGATATTTTTTCACCACTATTCCATCGCATCCAAGCCCTACTTTACCACTCCAAGTATGAGAAAAATTTGGCCTATACGAAGACAAATGATTTTTTTAATTGTCATTACTCATTATAATTATGAGCATAGTTTGGCCTATATTACTCATTACAAATATGAGAAAAATTTGGCCTATACGAAGCCTTTGAATTTCCCAACACTTATGAGGTTTGAATCAAACACCATTTCACCTCCTTGCATTGGATTTAAAATATTAAAAGAGCTCCATACTCAATAATAAGCAATCTATCATGGCTCGTTTGATTTATTTTTTTTAGTTCTTATCTTACCTTATAAATGACAGCATAAGCTTTAGTTTTGGGTTATGTTTCCCATGTATGTCATACATTGATGATTGTTGTGGTTGTGGGAATCATGCTTCATTATTTCAAACCCAAAACCCATATGAATTTGCTTCATTAAGAGTGTTTTACAATGAAAAACATTTTAAGATTCATGCCTAATTTCACATGCTTACTATTAATCACTTACATAGAATTGGGCCTTTACTAGAACTTTTGCAAACACAACTTGCCTCATTTGTTAGCCAACATGTGTTCCCTCACTTTTTCACTCTTTCTATAACCAACTATAAAAGGATCATAAATCAATGCATTAGATAGATGCACTATTTTTCTTCAATCACAATCCAGACAGTTTATGATTGCTTGAATATGTTGGGTCTATAAGGCTGATTGTACATTGCATTTGCATTTATATTTGGTTTGTTAGATGAGTTTTTGGAGTTGTGGCTTCCATGACCCAAAAAGGGGATATGAAAAAGGGCCATAGATTTATGAAGGGGTGGGAGAAGGAAAATAATAATGTTTTGTTTTCATTTTAATGCAGAATTAGATTAATTTTCAAAATTATACCAAATAGGCCATTTGTACTTGGGTGACCCAAATATCCAACCAACTCTATTTCCTTTTACACTTAATTTGTAGCCTCACTTGAGATCCGAGATAAACCTTATTGTTCCGCCCACTAATGATGGCTAGAACCCTAATATTACTCCATATTTCATTGGTAATGATAGATGGGGAAACCCACACTTGGATCTTGTTATCCGAAGAGCCCCTAAAATTTCACCCTTTTATTTTATTATACTAATTTGAAACCAAATTACCAAATATGTAGAGGTCCCCACTCTTGTACAAACTATTATTGATAAAAGAAACAATTGAAGAGTATGCAATTTCCATCTATGCCTCCTTAGGACCCCTAAAATGATCCTATGGCATTCCTTGTTATTATGAAATCTGGTGATATCACTTCCATTGTTGATCATGCTGCTAGCCGACCCCACCACATCCATTTTTACTTCACCACTCAATTGTTAAAATACGATATGAAGATGATTATTTACTTTGAGGATATGCACTTAGAGGTATGTGTCCCTATGTATCTTTCTTTGAGTACCCATTTCCCATTTCCCTTAAATAATTCTTGGTCATCCACAAGTTGAAACCCCCGTGAGCCTTATGAGTATTTAAGATGTGTATGGTGGTCTCTATAATCATAAAAGTTTGCTATGCTAGAAATGATGACATTTGATTCAATGTTGTATAGGTGTACTAAGTGAACTATGACATTTGCATGGTATTTTTAAAATTTGGGTCATTTTGCTTCCATTTATCCGGATAACTAGCTCATACTTTTTGTCATTACCAGTGCACACATAGTAATCTATCAATAAATTATTTATTTTCTTAAAACCTCTTTCTCCTTCCCATAGCTAGTTTTCATCGAAGTTGAAATTCTTGCATTTCATTTTCCTCTTGCATGGTTTAAAGAGTCGAGTCAAAACGCCATCAGTTTCATGACCACTCATTTGAGTAACAATAGCCTAAAATCAAGCGCTAATTAAAATTTATCTAGCAACTTTTATAGGGATCTTCAAACCCATGTTAGCTTAGGTGTATAGCTTTGGAATAGGATTGTGATAATAACTTTCCAAACCTACTAAACAAACATAAATCCTTGAGTTAGGGAGTGAAATCCAGGTGCTATATCACTGACTTTGGGAAGCCCTTATAACACAAGGGTCAATCACAAGGTCGTATTTAGGCCCTCAGAGTAATCAACCCTTCTTTGTTGGTCTTGGTGTCGACTGTCGACTGTCCCTCCTTTGCTTTGGTATAGTAGGTGGTACCATAGAGGCCATAATCTTTTATACTTCCTACATGAGGTGATAGCATAGGGAAGGTGGTGGTGTACCTAGGATTGACATTGGCTAGACTCACTCAGACTCCTTGGATGGTTTCCCACTTCTCGATGAGATAACTTGCACCAGGGAATTATTTCATTAATCAGTTTGTCAACGTAAATTTCCCACCCACCGAAACTCAGCCCCTTTGCGCATCGATTCTGCAATGTTGGATTCCATCACCAACTATCACTTCTTTGTGAAAAGGTTTGTTTTCATGTTTGACTCCTATATTAATTAGCGTGTGTTGTTTTTTCTCCTTAGTTTGCCTTAGGATTGAGTTTGTATCTAATGGAATCATTTTCAGGGTAATTCCTCATTTGATCAATACAAAATATGGATACCATTAAAATAAAATGGAATAAAGAGGTAAAAAATAGCTCATACCTAAATTACATCTTATAATTATCCAACATTGTTCTTTACACTTAGTGCAATAAACACCAAATGGAATGGTTTACACAAGGTCATGACCAACAAAGCTCCATCTAATGAAAATGAGCAATGTGATTGGAGAATTCAAAATACTATCATAAAACTACATCTCACATATTTTTACATGCACCATAGATTCATAATCTTTCATGAAGAGGTCTGAGAGAAATGCCTCCATGCAAAATTGTCCACATCAGAATTGTCCATGTCCTTGATGGAAATATATAAAATTCCCTTGAAGATATTTTAGTCTTTGTCCTACTTAAAAAGGATGATCCCATTCTGGAAGTGGTCAAAGACTACTTTTATCCCCCTCTATCTAGTAAATGCTACTTCTTATACTAGCCTTCCCCTACAATAGGGAGTGTTGTGTCCCTTTTCTCGAAAATAAGTGAGGTTCCTCTTCTTTATTTTGGAATCCTACATGGTTACTTCCCAAAATAATGGCTTCTTTGGGTTTTTACCTCTATATGATGCAACCATTCAATTTAACATTATTTACATGGTAGGTTAAGTCACTACTCATGATCCCTTTCCCCATATCCACCATTTGGTGTGCCTCCAAGGTGTTGAGCTAGAGTTCTCACAAGGCCTTGATATATTGTGAGGTCCTCACATTCAACTCACCAAACCTCCATCTTAGCTTGAAAATCACCTCTCTTCCAAGAAAGAGGGAATCCCCTCCTCTTAGATCAATATTTGTTTCCCTTTATCTGACCCTCTCCAGGCCTCTTCAACATATCCCCCTTTTGATGGAACATATATATTTCCTTATTTCTCTCAAGTGGTTGCTCCACTCACTATCCATGGCCCAAATTAACGGCCCAAATTAACCTTGGGTCTCCCCATCAACCATCCCATTATCCCTTAGTTTGGTAAATTTGTATTGATGGTTCCTCAAACTTTACCTTGAACTTTTATCCTTGATATATTCTAAACAAGGAAAGTAAATGTGTAGCAACAACAATTGGCCCCTTACAATCAAAACTTTCCAAACCCTAGCCAAGGAATGTTAATGTCCTATTCCAAAACATTCATCTCCATATGTAAAACAAGCATTCATGTCAACCTATACACAATCTAAAAACCAAGCATTCATGTAAAACTCTACCCAACCCATAAACCAATCATTCATGTAAACCTCTACACAACCTAGAAACCAAGCATACATCTAACATTCTCCCAACCTCTTGGAAAGGAATACATGCAGCCTCAAAACTCTAACGTTTAGGGAAACTAGAATTCAATCATGAACATGTTCAACATTCCACCCTCTTGCATCCATGGTATATGACCATGTACTCATCCAAGTATGGGAGGAGAAGGTGGGAATATACCACCATTCAGTATGCCTCCAAGGTGTTGAGCTAGATTTCTCGCAAGGCCTTGATATATTGTGAGATCCACCTCTCTTCCAAGCAAGAGGGAATCCCCTCCTATTATATCAATAGTTGTTTCCCTTGATCTAACCCTCTCTTGGCCTCTTCAACATATCTCCCTTTTGATGGAACATATATATTTCCTTCTTTATCTCAAGTGGTTGCTCCACTCACTATCCATGGCCCAATTGAACCTTGTGTATCCCCATCAACCATCCCATTATCCCTTAGATCCATAAGTCTTGGTACATCTATATTGATGTTTCCTCAAACTTTACCTTGAACTTTTATCCTTGATATATTCTAAACAAGCAAAGTAAATGTGTAGCAACAACAATTGGCCCCCTACAATCAAAACTTTCCAAACCTTATCCAAGGAATGTTAGTGTCCTACTCCAAAATATTCATCTCTGTATGTAAACCAAGTATTCATGTCAACCTATACACAATCTAAAAACCAATCATTCATGTAAAACTCTACACAACCCATAAACCAGGCATTCATGTAAACCTCTACACAACCCAAAAACCAAGCATACATCTAACATTCTCCCAACCTCTTGGACAGGAATACATGCATCCTTAGAACTCTAACGTTTAGGGAAACTAGAATCCAATCATGAACATGTTCAAAATTACACCCTCTTGCATCCATGGTATATGACCAAGTACTCATCCAAGTATGGGAGGAGAAGGTGGGAATATACCACCATTCAGTATGCCTACAAGGTGTTGAGCTAGATTTCTCGCAAGGCCTTGATATATTGTGAGGTCCTCACATTCAACTAACTAAACCTCCCTCTTAGATTGAAACTCACCTCTCTTCCAAGCAAGAGGGAAGCCCCTCCTCTTAGATCAATAGTTTTTTCCCTTGATCTGACCCTCTCCCGACCTCTTCAACATATCCCCCTTTTGATGGAACATATATATTTCCTTCTTTCTCTCAAGTGGTTGCTCCACTCACTATCCATGGCCCAATTGAACCATGGATATCCCCATCAACCATCCAATTATCCCTTAGATCCATGAGTCTTTGTACATCTATATTTATGGTTCCTCAAACTTTACCTTGAACTTTTATCCTCTATATATTCTAAACAAGCAAAGTAAATGTGTAGCAGCAACAATTGGCCCCTTACAATCAAAACTTTCCAAACCTTAGCCAAGGAATGTTAATGTCCTACTCCAAAAAATTCATCTCCATATGTAAACCAAGTAATCATGTCAACCTATACACAATCTAAAAACCAAGCATTCATGTCAAACTCTACACAACCTCTATCAAATAGAAAATGCCTAACTTAAGTCTATTGTAGGAGATAACATAGTTAAAACACCAAATCTGTGAGTCTCCAATAGAAATTCAATGTGAGACATGGTGATAGAAATGACCCTGCCCAAAATTGAAATTAGAACTATCTTTTAAATTAGAGAAAAGGAGCAACATCATGCATCAACCTCAAAAATTGGCATTTGGTGTAAATAACACAAGCGCGACTATATTAATACAAACGATTGTTGAAAACTTAAATAGTTAATGCAAACAAAGGCCAAAATAATAGAGCTCCTAAGCTTGAGATTGTTGTCACATGAGAAAATTCCAAACTCAATAGCTACAAGAATATGATTCACAATCATGATATTCTAAAGTCTTCCAAGAAGAACAAGAAGAAGAAGGCTTCTCTTGAAGACAACTCCAATTCTTCCAAAGAATAAGAAGTCACTCCTAAATATCCTACAAAGGATAATTATCATGCTAACCCTTCTTCTAGTTAGTCTACACTCAAAGTTATATAAAGGATCCATATCGCTAGAGGTGCCCAGGCACTAGTGTTTGACTCTAACATCAAAAGGCACAACCCTTCACCTGATTCTTTACCTAACCTCACTGACTTGGATATTTTCCTCATGATGCATTAGGTAGGTCTTTCTTTAGATCAACCCACTCAAAAACTAACCTTTATCCTTATTGACACTCGGGGTCCCCTACCTTCTTGCTAGATTAGAGCCATCTCTCAAACCAAATGGGAATTTCCTCATGAATATTCTAGTATCATTCCTCCCCCCTCTCCCCAAGCTAGTTGATTTCTTGCCTCCTATTATTCTTCCTTCATTCAAAGTTCATTCTCTCATGTCTTTGATATGTCGGCCTACATCAATGTTCTCTAAGAATGTACTGACTAGACGACCCATATAATTGAGTCCCTTTTATGATTTCTCCCCTAGGCTTACAAAATATGTGTCCCCTTCTCTCTCCTTATATATTTCTCGCATTACTTTGAGAGAGGAATGGCAAGACAATATGATAAACCCATTCTTCATTTAGATCCATCACAATGATTTCATCATCAAATGAGTAATTTCTGATCCTGGATTTTCCCTTAACATCATAAGAACTCCTATCTATCATGTCCTTAGTGTTAATTTATTTCCACCCACTTGTTGGACCCTTTAAGGTTTCAACAAATCTAACACTAGACCCCTCAATGCTATTGTGATCCCTATTTTTTTCATCCTGAGATTGTAGACACCCATTTTTTAGTACTTCTAGTAGACCTAGAGTACAACATCCTCCTATGTCGGCCTTAGTTAGATGCAATGAATATATTTATCCTTTTCACCTTCAAAAGTGAGCTCTTATTTTTCCATGAGGGCGAGAATTAGTAGACTTTAGGGATATCACCTTAATATGTCCAAAATCATGAGGGATATCACATTACATTAGGTGGTTGACCATTATTTTGTAGTGTGAAATATAACCATAGTGCATATTGCTTGCATGGATAATTTATTTGAATTAAGGTGCACCCACCTAGAGATTCATACCCTTCACTAAGTTGGGAATCCACTACATGCATGAGTGCCCCTACTAATATTGGTAATTTCACCCTCTAATTGTGCATCCAAAACTAAATAAATAAGTATTTTATTTAGAACTTTGAATATAGAAAAAAAAATTTAAAAATTGTAACTAGGATGAGGATGGACTACTCACTAACAACACATGCACATGCAACTAAAGGTACAACCAAACAGGTACTTGTCAGATATTTCTTCGTCGAGTGAGGAAATATTAGGACAAATAGAGGGAAATGTGACTGGATCTAGTAGATATGATAAGAAAACAAGGACCAGAGGTGGAAAAGTCAGAAGAAAATTTTGTAGACGCATGGAATTTTTTCTTGTCGAAGGAGGATCATGCTCTTATGATGATGAGAGCATAGGAAACATAGAGGTGTCACTCAGGTATAAGCATCTAGTGAAACAATGGGTACCTAAGGAACTACCTCCTATAGATGTTTACTTCATTGTCAACAATAGGACATATCACATTGTACCATTCTCCCTGCATGGCCTATGGCTATTTTCCATGGATGGAATAATTGTAAAATACAATACAATAATTGAATTGATGGACTATGTTGGACCGTGTTACAATTATAATGATTGGATGCAGTTGGTCCGATACATGTGAAGTATGCGGAGATATGCACTTGCCGCAAATTATATACAGCTAATAAACAAGGATAAAAATAAGGGAGGGTAAAATTCATGATGATCAGTAACACTTTTGTGAGAATCGGGTCCCCAAAATTCTTAGCGGCATTTTTTCGGCCGAAAAAATGTTGCTAGGAATTTTTTCGGCCGAAAATTTGCACGTCAAATTGAACAATGCCTTGATAGTGCCCTCAAAATTCATGTAGAATATTTTTTGAATGAATTTTTTTCCAACGGTAAACATATTTCAGCCGAAATACTTTTCAACTAAAAGGTTTATTTTTAACAGATTCCGTTAAAAACTAAGTTTCGATCGAAAGAATATTTCGTTTGAAAACTTGAAAATGGGACTATTTGCAGGAAACTTCAAATTCTCTCTAGATTACATGATCTTTGGAGGTAGCGGACTCCTACAAATACTTAGAATTTAGTTTCGAAATTGATACCAGCATTTTTAAAATTGAATCTACTTTCATTGGATACAATTTGTTTTCATTTTCATTTTTTCTTATCTAATTTTATTTAATTTTATAAAAAAATCACCGCATAATATTTTTAGGTGAGATTATGATTCAGTGAAATGAAAAATACATATCTCTAAAAATATAGGATGGAAAATTTTGGAAAATTTATATTCATAATAGTGAAATTGTTCTCTTCAAAAGGGTATTTTTAGATTTTACTTTTAAGTAAAAATTAAGATAGATACATGGTGGGGGAAAACATGTGTTTAAAATCTGTAACGTTTTCAGATTGGTCAACTTCAAAAAATTGTAGAAATTATAATATTCATTCATAGATTCAAAACTATAGTCATCACAAAATAGAGTCTTTGTAGATTGTTGCAGTATATTTCATTTCTCAAAAACCAAAGTTTAATAATGGATACATTGTTGGGGGGGAAATAACTCATTATCTTTCCCTTCATTTTTAAGGAACATACTGTCAAACAATTTCCAAATTGACATATCAAATATCATTAAAAAAAAAATTGAAAAATAGTCGGTAGAAAGCTAAAAAAATTCTTCACAAGTTTTGTTTTTATAGTAAAGTAAAATTCTAAATAAAAAAAATACTTTTGTTTACCGGAAGTTGAAGAACATCTTAAAATAAAATAAAAATTGTCATAAAACAAGCAAAAGTGCTACCCATATTCATGATTTTACCTGGGAGAAACTATCTATATTGATGGAATACCTAAAGCTTCCGGCAATATCGCATGGTTTATAAACAACACATGACCCGGGACAACAAACAAGCAACCGAATTGCATATATGAGGAGTGCGAAGAGAATTGGGTAGTCATGTGCACAATAAAAAAGATAGCTTCCAGGGAAGAGTTAATAGTGGATTACCATTTGAATCAAATAGAAACATCAACTAATAGTGTGCGGGTACTTATGAAACACCTCTTTAAGCAACATCTACTTATTTCATTATATTTTTTTTAATCTTTAACATTGTTTTAAATATTTCACGATCTCAATTTTATAATAATGTGGGAGGTTGGTCGTTGAGATTGATTTTATTTGGGTGGCAATCAGTTTTTTTGTTATCGTTAAAAAAAAAAATTAATATTTGGGGGTTATAATTATATTATAATGTGGCAGGATGATCGTGGAAAAGGGCCATCCGTAGAACATGTAAATGATTATCAATTTCTACTTTCATTTTACGTGAAGTTTATTATTTACTTATATAATTTTATTGAAATAACATTGTTTTTGTTGAAATTATATGTAGTCGGCATGCCATGTTGATCATGATTTCACCGATGAGTAGGGGTTGTATTCATCCCCTAATCCAATGCTATTAATAATAAAAAAATACCATTAAATCAAACAAGGAACTTGCTAACTTATTAAATCGTCCAAATCAAACTCTCGACATCCTAGAAAAGATCAATCTCCTTATTTCACAACTTAACATATATAAGGTAATAACCATAATTTAAAGTGTTTTTTTCTAATTTACTCATATGTTCAATTATGAAACTTTGTTCTTTAACTTTTACATTATCTCATGAAAAAACATTTTTTTTTTTTTTATAAAGAGATTTTTGGAGCCTGTTCAGCCCGGTGTTGGTAGTAGTGGCGCTACAGAGATGCCATAGAGTCCTAATGTAGGTGATCATACAACTGCTAGAGTACTATTTACTTCTCCATATTCCACACCTAATTTAGATAGGATCCATGACACGCACCGCCATACATCCACACATTGGTCAGACTCTAGAGATGGTGACAGAGATGAGGATGATGATGTGGTTGACATGGTTGCATTTCCTAGAGCTAGATGTGTGACAAGCATGGGGACCCTTCCGTGCACATTTTTTGTCGATGATAATGGACTTCCATTAAACAAATAAGAATCCCATGTAGTTTTTCATATTTTAATCGTTTCATGTTGTCCATCTCATACACAAATCATCTAGATTATTAATTTTAAATTAATGATCATATATTTTTGTGTGTAGGAAACGACCATTTTTATAGGAACCTAGAGAGCAAGGCCTTGTTGATTTTTGGGGAAACCTTACACATGAGGTGGAATTTCCATAATTCCAAACTCAAAAAATAACTTATGGATTATCTTGGAGGCCTCTTTGGAGTAGACACATTCAATAAAAAAGCAGTCACCTCTGCAGAGGGCGAATATTTAAAATATACACAGGATATTTATGTCAGACAGTTGGCTTAGGTTCATGGATAGTTGGTATGGATTGTTGGTTTTCATTGATTTCAAATATTGGAGAGTGATATTGCAGATTGATGTCAACCCTTAGTGATTTATGTCAACCCTTGGAGAAAGTCTGGTAGCGAATTCTGGTAGCACAAAGGTTTGGGTAATGGACCCAAGGTTGTTTCATGTATAATGGAATTATTTTTAATATATTTGAAGGTAATACTATTATATATGGATATTACATGTAATTCCATTTCCAGTGGTATGTGGAACATCACATAACTCCTCACGGTTAGAGAGTTATGGCCATGAGAAGTTGGAGAACCCAGGTTTAGGCAATGGACCCAAGTTTGTTTGATGAATAATGGTATGAGTTTTGATATATGAATGAAACACTATTCTATATGGATATTACATGTCATGAAATTTACAATGGTATGTGGAACGTCACATAACTCCTCATGGTTAGAGAGTTATTTCCATGTGAAGTTGGAGAACCCTCATGAGTCATCTAGAAGCCCCAAAAGGTCAAAGTAGTCAAAGTAGTTTAAGATATTTTTAGAAGGTAAATAATAAAGTGAAGTTATGAGTGTAATAATAATTCAAAGTGAATACAAAATAAATTATTTAAATAATAAAGTTAATGGAGAAATTACTAAGTTGACAAGTGGTTAGAAGGGGGTTAGCCCTCAAATAAGGAAAGTGCTTTAAGATGGTTAGAAGGTAACCCCTTGAGGTAAAGTGAAGTGATGAGTGTACTATAAGTCAAATTGGATACAAAATAAATTATTTAAATAATAAATTTAATGGATAAATTACTAATTGGACAAGTGGTTAGAAGTTGGTTCACCCTAAAATAAGGAAAGTGGGCAAAGTTACCTAGAAGATGCTTCTAAGGAAGCTACTTGGAGAGTATAAATAAGAGGAAAGGCTCTCTTATTTTAAATCACACTTAAGCATATTGAATATCTATAGGTGACTGAGGTAACCAAAGGACTTAGGATATCTAAGACAAATTTCAGAGGGAAGGTGAAGAAAAGAAGGTCGGAATTCAAGGGAGGATCAATTCTTTTGATGATGCTTTCTAAGGTGTTTCAGGTAAAAACATCATAACTTCTTCATAACAGATCCAAATTCAGTAAGACTAAATGCACTGGTTAGATTACAATCTGTAGTATTTTTTGTAACATTTTTAGATCGATTCAAAAAATATTCTGTGTGGGGCGCACTCTACAAGGTCTCTCTCTAGAATAAGCCAGAATTCAGCAAGGTATGTCATTCTTTCTATAACTCATTTTCTGAGAGGTTCCAAGTAGTGACACCTGGAGGAATTACACAAAACAAACTGAAGAACATTGTGTACTATTTTCAGATCTGTATTCATTACAAGTACATAGTTATGATTATTTCAAGTTAGGGTTGTTGACTAATCCCAAACTAGTCATGTGAGACTAAAGAAAAGTTTGATGAAAATTCAAGTCTCTTGTTGTGAAAGTTAAGGAAGGTTTGCAGGTATGTGATCATATACACCAGGTCTATTACAGACTGACAAATCATTTATGAATGATGAAATTGATGAGGGATTTTGGTTGAGGTACATGTTGGGTACATGGTTGAGACAAGTAGTTGATGAGTTGGCAGATACATGAGGTGTATAGTTGATGATGTTGGTACATATTGATGAGTCATAGTTGATGAGTATTTGATACATGATTGGTAAATACTTGGTATATGGTTGGAATCACTTGTTAGTAGTATTGTTGACACGTGGTTTATGGATGATGTAGCATACTTGTATTGGTATATTATTAGAAGAACATATTGATCTTGATGATGATTATGAGTTGTTTTGTTATGGTTGGTTGATGCACATATTTGAGAGTTGGCTTGGTGATTGATCTTGGTGAGTAGATATAATGTGTTTGATAAGATTGATGAGATAGGTTGTTGTGATAGGTTGTTTGGACAGGTTGTCATGACAGGTTATTTGTACAAGTTTGGTGCATGGTTGATGCACTTGTTCATGGTATAGGTTTTGTACAGGTTGGTGCATGGTTGATGAACTTGTTTATGGTACAGGTTGATTACAGGTTCAGGTATAGTTTGGTGCATGGTTGATGCCCTTGTTTATGGTATAGGTTGATTACAGGTTGATCCATGGTTGATGCATGGTTCAGGTTTATTGGTACAGGTTTACAGTGGTATATCTCACAATGATAGTGTGACAGTGGTTCCATCATTCTACTTCTACTTCAGGGCGATTGGACGGGGCAAGGACAAGTGGTTTTAACCACCTTCCATTTGTAGTCAGAGAACATAGGGGATTGTAGCCTACTTCTGGTTGTAGCCAAAGAATTGGGGAGTTGGAGCTTCCCTTAGGTTGTATCCTGAGAAAATAGGGGGTTGGAGCCTCCTTCCAGTTGCAGCTGGAAAACAAAGGAAGTTGGTGCTTCCAAGGAATGTAATTCTTCAAGACATATAAGAAAAAGCATTATGTGGTTTTCTCCCGCTTTAGGTTTCCACGTAAAACATTGGTGTATTGTGTATGTGTATGATTGTTCATTTGTTCATTGCTTATTTACTCTGCATTTATTGGATGATAATGCTACATTGATATAACACTTGGATTATATGGTTAAAAAGGATTAAATTTCTCTATTA
>WSFP011429171.1:0-21867 GCA_009831015.1 Picea engelmannii | reverse complement strand
TCAAAAATCTCATCTTGACAAGTCTGGACTTGGATAAAATCAGATAGAAAATGGATCAAGCTCCAAAACAACAGAGAAAGAAACAAATCCAAAAAGCTATGCAGAAACAATCAAAGGGGATAAAAAGATATACAAGGAAGATTATAGGGACACTCCTCCACTGAGAAGATTCATATTTCAGAATCTACAATGGATAAACATGCCTCAAGAAGAAGAAGGATTCATAAGAGCACCTCCTTTCAAAAGATCTTCAACTACCAGGTATCAAACTATATTTTTTGGTTTATGTTATGCATGTAATAATTTTGGACATAATGCAAGTGTAGATAAAACAACCATTTAACCTGTACATAATACTTGGTTGTTTGGTTAAAAGAACAAAACTTGGGATACTACTTAGTGTGATTGGGAAACTAGGCAAACTTCTCTTCTAAGATAGAATAACTTGATTAATGGTGGAATATATTATGGAGAATAAAGGCTCTAAAATACACATATCTTTGTGTGGTTAGCTATAAATAGGAAGGTACTAACTTGGGGAGTAATGCAAAGAAGAGATAGACAAGGCTAGGAATATGTATTTGCTATAGAGAGACTAAAGAATCGATTAATCATTTTCTTGTTAAATGTTCTTATGCTAGATAAGTTTGGATAGAAGTAGATCAAGTAACAAGAGTAAATGATGGGTTGATAAGACATTTTGATTAGGATTATATTGAAAAGATGGATAAATAAAAAATAACTTAAAGAATGGAGGGTTATACCATGCTTGACAATTTGGGACATATGGCTAGCATGGAACTCATTACTCTTGAAGGAAAAAATTATACCTTTATTCCAATACTATTCTTAGATTAGATCCAATTCCAGAGCTTATAGGAAGCCAATCTATTGGTCCCTCATTTTTATTTTGACAGAGGAAATGTTGTAGCTAGAGGGAAATATAGGGTGGTATGGACTTGATAGACATACAAGATACAAGCTTTTCCACTAGGATTGAATAATATTAATAGTAGTAAAGAATTTTAACCATAGAGAGAAACAAGAACCATAATAGTATTCAATATTTGATGTGATCGAAGAGCTAAGTGGTGAAAGGATGAAGGTACTTCGTAGAAGAAGAAGTAGATATCAACTAGTTCATAATCAAGGAACTCAAAGTAGGCTAGTGGTTATCTGGGTTTTGAATGTGTCTTTTTTCCTTCGGGTGCACCATTATAAATGTGAAGGCCACTTGTCAAAGGGTTGATTTTCCCTGTTGGTCCTCTATAGTATTTATATATGTAGATTGTTACCTAAGTTTTGAGATATATTGTTATTGTGATATCATGACTAAATAATCCTTATGAATGATGTTACTATTGGTTTATCTTGGAAATGAATGGAATGATGCCTCCTTTAAATTTTTTGTTGTGTTTACATTGTATGGTGATGGTGTATTTTTCTATTGTTTATTATCTATGATTCTACATAATCTTAATATAATCACATAGATTTTGTGTTCTTAGGTTAGAGTGATGATCCTTGATATGATGTTGCTTAATCACGGTTGTAATTTGTTGGTCGAATACATGCACAATGGTTAAAGTGGAAGTATGAGTATCGATATGGGTGTTAGTTGTGACATTCATATTGTATGATACCTATACAAACTTATGTATCAAGATTGAACTTTAGTTAAGAAATTCCCCATAATGAGGATTAAAAATTCTAGTGATTAGATTGCTTCAAACCCCCTTTGTTTGACACTGATGTGGATGTTGGTATAAAATTGAGACAATAAATGGTTTTATTGTTGGAACCCTTCATAATGTTTATGGTGTTCTAACAATATGACTAGTTAGTGAGCCAAAAGGAAGAATTGGCACCAATTCTAACTGTGGAATTACAATCCACACCCTATAGATAGTGGGCCACTCATAAACATAGCCTTGAAATTTTGGAAGAGTTCTAACCAAGTATGCATCGACATTTTACCATGTTGCTCTAGTATCAAGTGGTTATTGTTCCAGGGATTACAAAGGACTTGATTACCTTTCTCGAGGTTTATGAGAGGAATATGGATATAGTATTGCATAAAAATAAGTGCATTCAATAATGGACTAGAACAAGTTTTCTAGATTGGTAACAGGTTCATAAGTTTATTTACACATTGGGACCCATACTTAAGGCCTAATACCTACACAAGGATATCTATTAGTATAACGATAAGTGTGAGACTCTCTAAGGAGGGTTCTACTCAACATTATCATATCTAGGTAAGCCACTTAGTATCACTTATGATCTGAATTCCATTAAGTCTGTATTATTTGATAGCATGTCAGGAAGACTGCCATGAGGCACATGTAGAGCACATCAACACAAATAATAGTAGCAGGAACCAATCTACAAATAGGAAGATGATTGCTGGGGTTTTAAATATTATGCTTATGTAACTGAGGAACCAAAAGATGAGGATGGCCTAGGAAAGTAGTGGCACCTATCATTTTAGGAATAAAAAAGGGGAAATATTAGCGAATGATACAATAGAACACCCCACAAGGAAGATATACAAGGATACTTTAAAGTTAAAGCGATTGAACATTGGTATGCAAGACCAACCTTAGTTGGTGTCATTAGAGACTATTGGGATGATGAGATGGTATTTGAGGTTGCATCTTTTCTCAAGGAGTATGTATACCTATTATTTTTAAGATTCGTTGAAATGAAATGGATCAAAGGGGATCCTAGTGATATGCAAATATAATTGAATCTAGACACCAAGGCCATGAAGAAAAGGCCCTATAGGTTGAACCTAAGGATCAAGGAAAGGGTAAAGGAAGATATTGGAAAGATGATTTCGACTGGGATGTTCCTAGTGGAGGAGTTAGATTGGATTATTCTAATAGTAATATAGGACACAAATATGGAAGGAGGCACTAGAGTCTATGTGTATTTTTGGGGCCTAAACACAACCTATGATCATGGCCCTTTTCCTGTCCCCTTCAATGATGAAGTGCTAGATCAAGAAGTGGGGAAGGAATTTATTCATTGATAGATGAATTCTTATAAGGATACCACTAGGTATGAATAAATGGAAAAGATAAGATAAAAATTTCCATTATCCAAAATAGTAATATCAACCTTCAAAGAATACATTCATAAGTTCCTAGAAGTTTACTTGGATAAAATGTTTTATCTACAATTCACTAAAGTACCACATCATGATGTTTCAATCGATGTTTGAGAGATGTTGACATTTGTAGATATCCTTGAACTTTCTAAAATGTATATCTAGCACACAATTCTACATATTATTGGGCCATGTTTTCAAATATAGAGTGATTGTAGATCTAGCTAAAACAACAACCATTATAAATATGGAGGAACCAACAAATATTCAGACATTGTGGTCGTTCTTGGGCCACATAGGGTACTATCAAAGATTTATCAAGGGATACACTGCTATCACAACTCCTATGGAGTGCCTACCAAATATTATGGAAGACCTTTTTTGGAATATACAATGCCAATACTCTTTGGGAATTCTAAAAGAAACGATGAAAATAATGCCAATCCCAATCTTTCCAAATTGGACCATCGAATTTCATGTGTATGTTGACAACTCAAGAATTGGTTTAGTAGCAATACTAGTAGATCCTAGGGAAGGGGAATTATATCATTAAATCTACTTTACTAGTAGGAAGCTAGCCAAGGAAAAAATAAACTACCCCACCACAAAGAGAGAAAGGTTGGAAATGGTGTACTCATTGCATAAATTCATGCACTACTTGCTTGAGAGGCATTTTAATTTCTTCATAGATTATTCTGCACTTAAGTACTTGATGAACAAGCCAATTTTACAAGATTGGATCTATAGATGGCTATTATTATTCCAATATTTTTACTTTTAAGTCATGGTGAAGTTGAGAAGGACTAACATTGGTCTAGACAAATTATCTAGATTGTAAATTTGAGAGTTCTGAGGGTCACTTGATGAACATTTGCAAAAATTTGATTTTTTAAGACTGGAAGCGATACAAAACTATTTGGAATACATCTTCATATTCCTAAATACATGAATTTTTCCCTAGGTATATGCAACATTGCATAGAAACAACTGGTTGTTAAGGATATGGACTATGAGCTAATTGTAGGGCAACTACACAAGTTGGGAATAGATAGGATAACTAGGTGGTGCATTATGAACAATGGACACATGGGAATTCTATGGGAAATTCATAGTGGGGTGGTGGGAGGCCACTATGGAGGCAAGGAAACAACTCAAAAAGTGTTGTAGGAAAGATTGTGATGGCATACAATATTCAAGGATTGAAAAGAATATAAATCTTGCAACGTCTACCATCAAATAGGATGACCTTCGAGGAGGGATGTACTACCACTACTCCTAGTAGTTTTATTTCAATCCTTTGAGAAATGGGTGGTAGATTTTGTTAGGCCCATTAACCTTCCTTCTAGGAACTTTGGGGCCCAATATGTTATCACCACAGTGGATTACCTTACCTAATGGGTAGAGGTGGAAACAACTTTATATTACAACAGGCATATGATTGCAAGATTCATCTTTAGAAAATTATACCCAAGTTCAAATATCCTATAAGCTTGACAATTGATTAAGGTAAACATTTCATGAGATCCACTATTAGAACCATGAATTAATATTTCATGGTGCATCATCATACTAGTATCCCATATCATCATCTGTAAGAAAAAAAGGTGATTAAGACATTTAATGAAATATTGGAGGAGGGATTGACAAAGGTTTGTGTAATTAACCACAATGATTGGGATGAGAAGATTCTAGTTGTACTAAGGCATATAGGACCACATCCAAGAATTTGGTGAGGAATACTCCTTTTAATTTGTCTATGGAAAAGAGGTGGTAGTACTTGCAAAATCTATAATACCAAGTCTATCCATCACTCAAGCTACAATAATGGCAGAATAAGAATCAATCTAAAGCTATCTTATATAACTAAAGGAATTGCAGGAGGATAAATTATTAGTGAAATACCACTAAATGATTGAGAAGTTGTGGCAAAAGGCATGGAATGATTTCCATATAAAAAACAATAATTTTGAGAAAGGAGACCTGGTACTACTTTATAACAAAAAATACATCAATCATCCTCATAAGTTGTAGATGGATTAGCTAGGAAATTTCCTAGTGGTAGCTATCTGGGATTCGAGAGTGGTGAGTTGGCTTATATTGATGGAATGCTTTGGGAGGGGTGGGTGAATGGTATCCACTTGAATCCCTCACCCCTTTTCCAATTTCATTTGAATTAATAAGGTTCAATCTTGTGAATGAAGTAGTCATTCTAGGTGTGTCGGTCAAATAAATATTATCCAAGTGGTAAAGAAAGTTTCTAGATAGTCAAAAGATAAGTTACTCAACCCTATGGTTGAGGTAGTAGTTAGTCAAGTCCAGTTGGGATGAAAATAATTGGGTTGGATTTCTAAGGTTATTTTATTTTTTTTAGAAGTTGAGCACCACCTTTGTGGTCAAGGGGGGAATTATCTTTCCAAGTTGTCAATTCAATAAGAAAATCATAATAATACAGAGTCATTGAGTCATTTTTGTGATGTTGTAGTGTTGTTGTGTTAAAATAAAATGAAAAGAGTCAAGTCAATTGACATGTTTAAGCTAGTACTGGTCGAGTGAAATTACCAAATTAATATAGTGATAAATGAGGAAATCATAGGAGTTAGGTTAACAACTAAGTGATAGGGATGATTTGAAAAACTGATGGATTACATTATGGCATAATTCATTCCAATTATGATGGGAATTTGATGGTATATGCACTAAGATATGGTCATAAATGAAACTAGGGATGATCACACTTCAAATTTATGGTAACTAGATCTCCACTATTCAATACAATAGCCTATATAAGCTAAATCTGCCAACCTATTAAGTCATTTTGTAAATTGAAGAGTTGAGGAAGAGTCAATTTCTTTAGAACTAGTGTGAATAAATTTTTTCCTATGCACCAAAGTAGAGACTAACAAGCAAGAATCCATTAGATAATCCAAGGCTTACCAATTATCTATACAAGAAGAGAGCCAAGAATAGAGAACACGGGGAAGGTGAATGCTTGCATGATTCCAAAGAGGAAGGAAGTAATGTTGGAGGACACAATAGACCCGAGAGTCCTTTAGAGGGAATAATTTGATGAAAAATTGGAATACACCTTGATTATGGAGCACGATTTCACATACACTGAGTTATTCTGAAAACTCCATCAAGTGTGTTATGTGCACAAAGTCCAAATAAGAAATGGGGTGTTGGAATTATTTTCATTTATGTCAAATAATTAATGATATAATTAATGTCATATTATGGAATTATAATAGACACATCATTTTGTAGATTCTAACCTTGTACAATATTTACTGCAAACAGATTTTCAGTAATAGAACATAACAGATACAATGACAAATACAAACATTACACAGAGATTTTTCCCCTGGAAACCCAAATCAGGAAAACCAACATATTCTATATTCATTCACATGTGATACATTGTTTACAATACAATATACATATAGGAGCCAGTGGCATCCAAAATGCTAACCTAATGACCTGGATTAGTCCAAAACCCTAATTCTTTAACCAGAAATAGAAAACCATCAGCAAAAAACCATGTGCTGAAAAACCACCTAAATATGTGACACATTTCCTGAGGCAGAATTTTTTTCCATTCTGATGGTTTCTCTCTGATGGTTCATTGTGATAGATCTAACGATCCTTGAAATCAGAAACCAACGGTCTCGATCAAATTGAAATATTTAACTACTTGACAATTATCACTCGTCTCATCCATCAATCGTTTCATGAACACGTGGGGTCCTTGGCTAATCTACGACTGAGATTACACATAATGCTTTTCCACAAATCAATGGTTCAAGATCAGTCAGAGTCCCTTCCATCAGAATATTCCCAGTCTTCATGAACTCGTCCTTCTGACCAACACAACTATGATGGGCCACTCTGATGGATCCAACGGTCCATGGTGCATCCCATCGAATGATCAAGGTTCACTCGGGGTCTCACAACTACATAACAATTAAGGGCTTATATTTTCTTCCTTAGAACAAAACATCCTAGATCCAACAGTCACAAACCACCATTATACCTTTCGATATATCGGTGACCCTTGCATTCTCCCTCTTCATCGAACTCTCTAGCCATTGGAAGCCTTTCCAGACTGACTTTCAGGTCTTCGACCACATATATTCCGATAGATTTACACCACTTACACTTGACATCAATGGTCGGAATTTCAATGTCTTTCCCTCTGATAGATTAATGACTCTCTTTGGCCCATAGTCTTCCCCATCAGGGTCCCCTTGCAACCTTGCATTTGGTCACTTTGATGGCCTCACCTTTTGACCAACGATCAACATCCTCCTACTACGCTGAATGAACGACTACCAATCCTCCTTGATCAAAACATGGGTTTTATTCAAAATAAAATCCCAACTCAAGACTTAACTATTCAAGTTTTTTTTCCAAGCTTATCTATTATCTATTAGAACTTCACCAGACTGTCAGGGGACCTAGTCTTCACTCAGTAGATGGATAATACATTCTTACTTCAAACCTGATTGAAGAATTTTCATCCTGCAAACTTTCCATTTCAAAGAAGGGGATTTATGGGAAAAGGGGTTCCTAAAATCACATAGGAACCTCTCCAAAAGTCTAGGGAACTCTGCTACCATTATCCAAATGAAGATTTATATCTTGCAAGGTTTTCATTCAAGGGATTACATTTTTACAGGGATATAGCCTATATTAACACTGATTATTTGGATATTCATATTTACCATTATTAATAATGGAAACAATCATACATAATCCAATTTACTCAGGAATTAAACATTCTTTCAATTTGAACACTTATTTCATAAATAAAAACAACTTATCTTCACTGTTAACAAGCATCAGACAAAACAAGCAACAACATCTATTAAATGAAGGATCTCAACCAACCAACCGACTAAGGGGAGATTCCTTTCCACCCAAATATAGGTTGTGTTACACAAGATCTTTCTATAACATGTCACCTTAATGCTAGGACAAGATACCACCAGGGGACTAATTCAGTTGACTCTCAAATTAAAAATATGGTTCAAGAAGGTTACTCTCCCTCACTCCACTAGAAACATCAGAAGTTTCCCTCTTCCGACTGAGCTAAGGACCTCCATGATTTTATCAGGTACATTCCCAACTAGATTTTCTCTGCACAAGGGAGCCCCTTCTTTGTTATAATGTCCCTGAGGTGACCTTCCCTTACCAGTGATGGTTTCTTTATAGTAAGTACCAAGTCATGGTCCTTTATTGCTCCAGTATGGATCTGGGTATTCTCTTCTCCAGGGTGACAATTAATTTCTTAGGCAAGTTTCCTATTTTCCTTATAGAAAAACTTCCCAATTACTCTGTTACTTAGAGATGTGCACATGAGTTTCTCTACTCATAGCACCATCCATTTGTGAGTATGTGATTCTATCTATTTTCCAACTTACCTATATGAGAATCAATCTTCTTAGTGCTTATGTGCTGGTTATACTCTGCTTCTCAGGTAGATGTAGTTTCTCTTATGCATGTTCTTTTCCTTCTTGTTTTCTCCTCCAGTTCCTCTATTGTGAACTTTGGTCTCTCCTCCACATGATGTTTTTCCTACTTTTTCCTCTTCTTCCACTTATCCTTAGAATTCTCGTGGCTTATTTTCATATGTAATCCCTCCAATCAAGGTACATAATCCTAAGGGGAAATCCAGGTATGTCCTTCTGTTTGGGGTTTCTATTGACCCTTCATTCCTCCAAGTACCAATTTTTCCAGCAGTTATAACTACTTCAAACAAAAATTCTGATCACCATAACTGATCTCATAGATCTATGCAAATATAAGTAGGTTTTTAGGTGGTGTATATTCAATTTTTGTAGGTGTAGGCTGGAACGTTGATCAAGATTCCTATTTTCTTCATTGAAACTTCTCAATTCACCTCACCAATCCCACTTGTGGTATCATGGCCATTAATCAAGGCTTGTTCCTTCTCATTCAAATGTTTGGTAATTTTTTATTAATCATAAACATAATTACATGCTTCATAATTACATTTCATGAAGTTTTAGCATAATTGCAGTCATGGGGCAAAACAAGGTGTTACATTCTTCTCCCCCTTAAAGAAACATTGTCCTCGGTGTTTAAAACACCATATATATACAATTTATACAGAAAAAAAATGGGTATTCCATTCTTATGGAATCTTCCATATCCCAAGTAGCCTCATCTGCTCCAAAGTGATTCTATTGCACCTTGACCTGCACGACAACAAGGTTCCAGAGAAATGTTTCTCTCCTATTTAAGATGTGTTGATGTTTGGGATGGAATTCTCCCTCTGGTTCCACCTGTGTCACAATGCAATCAATAATGTGATTAAAATCATGAAAATATTTATTTAATATTGATACATGGAACACATTGTGAGCTCTAACTGTAGGTGATAAAGCAATTATATATGCCACTAACCCCACTCTTTCCAGAACCTCAAACAAACCATAATATCGAGGTGATACCTTATGTGAAACCTACTCTTGCGCGCACTAAGAGAACTTATTCTTTGATGACACTTGCTTGCAAGTGATCCGGGTTATTATATCTATTAGTCGTTTTGATTATGATTATGAGACATTATGGATTTGATGATATGCTATTTGGTTGTATTACATAGACAGGTGATATTGACCGGGTTTTCCTAAGTGTGCAGGACTTTGGACCTCGAGGATGCATAGGCATCGATGAAAGCCCTTGGACTCCAGATCGATTCAGAGAATGGACGGTTGGGTTTGAATGTTGTAGATGTGACACATTTACATATGATGAGATGTTATGATTATTGATTAATATTGATGACATGATTCGTTGATGGATGCAGGCTGACAATAAATTGTGGACCAGACTCACATGTGGAGTAGAGGAGTCACACAGGAAAACCAGAGACTTTGAGGGAGAGCTATGGCAGTAGCCCTGCCACAACCTACTAGCACTCTCGTCGTGGCTCGAACTGTAGGTTAACGATTACCTAGTTTGAGAAGACCCACGATGTTGTGAGGGCAGACTATGACAGTCATTCACGATGATTCTAAAGGGCGTGCAATAAGCCAGGGGCCTTATACTTTAGAGGCCCTTAGTCTCCCACAAGATCACATGGTGGAGTATTGACTCCAGGGGTTTGACGTCTATCAAATTTAGTCAAGAGGTGAGTGGCACCCTTGGAGCACGTAGTGTGTCTTGAAGGGCACGTCGCACAAGGAAAACAGAAAGGGGCGAGTGACACCCTTGGAGCACATAGTGCATCTTGAAGGGAACGTCGCGCAAGGAAAACATAAAGAGGTGAGTGGCACCCTTGGAGAACCTAGTGCGTCCTGAAGGGCACGTCGTGATTTTAACTAGTAAGTGAATAAACCTAGTCGGACTTAAAATGAATGATGTGATAAGTAAGGTTTAAAAACAATTTTTTCCCAATAAAAATGTCGTCCAGCCTAGTGAAATTAAAACCTAGGCAAAAGTAGAACATGTGGTCAAAAAAAAAAATTATAATAAATAAATAAACATGTGAGAAATTCAAACTTATATATTAAAGTCAAAATTATAATGGAAGATTAAATTTTAAAAAGGGGTAATGGTTGTTTTCATCTACATTGCTAATTTAATTTTTAGTTAAAAAGAAAAGAGGGTAAATGGTTGTTTTTATATACACTTGCTAAGTTAATTTTTAATTAAAAAGGAAAAAGGGTAAATGGTTGTTTTTATCTACACTTGCTAAATTAATTTTCAATTAAAAAGGGAAACAGGTTAAATGGTTGTTTTATCTACACTTGCTAAATTGATTTTTAGTGAAAATTTTAGGAGTTTAGGAAGTCATATCATAGTACTATAGGCCGAAATTTCAAACTTGTAAGAGTTTAAAGATCAAGTCTATATTAGGACAAAGGTCAAACATTCATGCATACTCTAAATCAAGGGTTTGAAACGTACGTAACTTACAATTGACATAACTTTTCATTGGAATATTTATTTTTGATGATTCAAAATTTGTGATAAAGAGGAAAAATAGAAGAATATTTTTTTTCATATTGATCCAAAGGTTCCTCCAAAATTTATTTCACCAACTAAACCTATATAGAACTCAACCATGACTCAAGAACAAAGAGAGGAAATGTTTCACCATATTAGAAAGGGGGGAAATAAGATGGATGAGGTGGCAATAAGATGGATGAAAATAGGAAAGAGATGGAAAAGAATATGGATGAAAATATGAAAGAGATGGAAAAGAATATGTATGAAAATCATAACCATATGGAAAAGAATATGTTAGAATTGAAAAATTCCATGTCTTCCATGATCTTACGTGCTCTAGATGAGAGTCTTCCTATAGGAGATATCAAAATGAAAAGAAATAATGATGAAATAAAGATTGAGTCCTAGAATCATGATTATTTATCACTTCAAGATCCACATCATCATGTCTTAAAGTCAACACCAAGGAACTACTTCTCTCCAAAGATGGATATGAGGAATTTTCATGGTAAAGATCCTATAACTTGATATTCCAGATTGGGAAATTATTTGATTTACATCAAGTTCTCAGCTTAAAAAAGGTACCAAATGCATTCTTGTATTTAGAAAATGATCAATTTGCTTGGTATCAATGGATTTGTGAAAGAAAAAATAATTATATTATCTCTTGGTCCATTTTTATGGATGAATTGATATCATATTATGGGGATATTAAGAGCAATACATTATTTATTCAATTGATAAATCTTCAAAAAACAAGTCCAATTACATAGCATATTTAACAATTCCAAAAACTCAGTCTCATGGTAAATAAAATTCCAGAGGATAATTTGTTATATCTCTTTATGGCCACTTTAAAGGAGAAGATTCAACATGAGATGCATCTCCTCGAACCTAAATCCCTAGAGAATGCTTTCAATATGTCAAGGAAAGTGGAAAACAAAAATATGGATAGTAGAAGGGTGACCACTTACAACTATAGAGAGAACCATGTTCCCTCTCCTAACCTCACTCAACCAACTAGGTTGACACCTCAACAAATGGATGAAATAAGAGAAAAGGGAACATGTTTCAATTGTGATAAAAAAGTACAATAAGGGGCATAAATGTGGTGATAAAAATTTATTTTACAGATATTGTGAAGAGGAAGAAGATCAAGAATTGGAACTATCACAAGATATAGATCTAGAAGAGACTACTCCAATGATATCTTGTCATGCATTAGCTACCATCAATTCTCCACAAAATCTCAAGATACAATGATACGTCAAAAAGAAAAAGGTAACAGTGTTGATTGATTCTGGTAATACCCATAACTTCATCAATTACAAATTGGGAAAAGATATCATTTGCTTTGTATTTCCAGCACCATAGTTTCAAGCAATGATTGCAAAGGGGGTACCATAAATTGTTCTGGGAAGTGCCATAGTATTAACCTCAATATGGGGGAGTATTTTTTGGATAGTCCCATAATTTCCATCCAAATGGGTGGTGTTGATGTTGTATTAGGGGTCCAATGGTTGCAATCATTGAGAACAATGGCCCTTAATTTTCAATATCATTTCAAGAGATTTTCCTCATAAGGAAAGGAAATTAATCTTAGAGGTATCCAAGGGAAACCCTCTAAGGTGATAAGCTCTAGTAACATGATAAAATTACTCAAAAAGGGACACCATGGTATAATTGCATAATTGTGCTCAATATATTTTCAAGCATCTATATCATCTACTCCATTAGATCTCCAAATAGGTATCAACAATCATTCCAAGGTATTTGGGTAAATGCCTAAGGGTCTTTCACCTACTCGAGATTATGATAATACTATTCATTTGCAAGCGGGAAGTGTACCACCTAAAATTAGGCCTCACATGTATCCATATGCCCATAAGAGTGATATTGAGTGTATGATCCAAGAAATGTTAGAGGCTAGCATCATTTAACCAAGCCAAAGGTCTTTCTCTTCACTAGTGGTGATGGTTATGAAAAATGATGGTTCATGGAGTATGTTTCAATATTATAGACAACTCAACAAAATGACAATCAAAGATAAGTTTCCTATTCCTGTCATTTATGGATTATTATGTGAATTTCATGGAGCAAAATTCTTTACTAAGTTGGATCTTCATTCATGATATCGTGAAATTAGAATGAGGCATGACACATTCCCAAAAAACCTTTTAGAACACATGAAGGTCATTATGAGTTTTTGGTTATTCCATTTGGACTTACTAATGCACCTTCAACATTTCAAAGCTTGATGAATTATGTTTTCAAGCCCTTCCTTAGAAAATTTTTGTTAGTATTTTTTGATGAAATACTGATGTACAACAAATCTTGGGAAGATAATGTACAACATCTTGATAGATTATTACAACTATTAGAAGAGCAACAAATTTATGCAAATCTTTCCAAGTGTGCATTTGGGGTTCAAGAAATGGAATATTTGGGTCATATTATATCTCATGAAGGTGTAAAAGTGGATCCTAACCAAATTTAAGCTATGGGAGAATGACTAATTACAAAAACCTTGAATAAAATTAGAGGATTCTTAGGATTGATAGGCTATTATTGTAAGTTTCTAAAGAAATATGGTCAAATAGAAACACCCCTAACAATATTATTAAAGAAGTAATCCTTTCTTGGACTCAAGAAGCAATCAAATATTTTGAAAAACTTAAGGAGGCTATGTGTACAACTCCTGTCTTGGCCACACTTGACTTCACAATTTTTTTTATTGTGGAGTATGATGCCTCAGGTCATGGATTTGGTGCATTTTTAATGCAATAAGGAAGGCCCCTTTCCTTTGAAAGAAGCCAACTTAAAGAAAAAAACATACTCAAACCCATTTATGAAAAAAATGTTTGCCATACCACATGCACTTAAGAAGTGGCACCCTTACCTAATATGAAGACAATTCAAAGAAAAAATACATCATGATATTTTGAAGTACTTTGAGAAGCAATTATATTCATGGTCCAACCCTTTGCCCATAACAATCTTCATTGTCTTGGTTATATTGGGCTTCACGGAGAAATTGCTATATGGATTACAACTCTCACCAACTTGCAGATGTTGGATTTATCCAACAATAAATTTAGTGGAAGAATAATGTTTCATCTTGAAAGACTCCGAGGATTCAAAATAGTAGGGTCTTCTAAACTTAGTGCTAATACACATTATGAGGATGTGAGGATTGTAGTGAGTGGAATTGAGTAAGATTTCACATATATGCTCACATCAAACACAATATTTGATTTGTCTAACAATAATCTCCTAGGATAAATACCTACAAGCATAGGCAGTTTAAGTATGATGCACTTGCTAAACTTATATGGGAACCAATTGGAAGGGAACATCCCTGCATCTCTTAGTTAGATATTTACTTTGGAGGAGTTAGACTTGTCTAGAAATAATTTAAGTGGAAATATTCCTATAGATATTTCTAAATTAACCATGTTGGCATCTCTTCATTTTTCATCTAATAAACTTTGTGGGACAATTCCAAAAGGAACACCATTTGACACTTTCAATGCAACATCATTTCAAAGGAACACATGTTTATGTGGTAATCCTTTACAAGCATGTAAATATAAGCAAGAGAAAACTACAAGCATTAACATTAGTAAAGGATTGGGATGGATGAGATGTGTGGATGAACATTTCTCATTGATTGCAATGAGTTTGGGAGTGGGGATTGGATTTGGTGGAACTATAAGTATAATGACACTATGGGATAAAGCTAGACATTAGGTACTATTCCCCCCAAAAAAAATGTTTTTATGGAGTCTATCTATTTCCTACTAATGTATAAGTTTATTGTCCTTAAATGTTATAAAATGATAATGTATGATGAACACAAACATGTAATAATTGTGTTCTTTGCTTATAAATATTATCCATGGTTTACTGTGTAAAATATAATATATCCATGATATGATAGTATAAATGTGTGGTTTTAAGTGGAAAACATAATATATATAACGCCAATGTTTGATTAAGAATAAAATATTGTTCCACTAATCATATTCTTTGTTTATTCGTGCATCATTCCTATTATTTTTTTTTATCACCAATTGACAAATTTCCCATATTCTTTTTCTAAATTTGACATGGTTTACAAGTAGTTAGAATTCATACACCATTATTACATAACCATATTTTACAATTTCACTATTTCTAATTTATTTTGTAAATAGATTAAAAATAAAATGAATTTGATCTTATATTATGAAAGGGAGAGATTATACATAATTTTTAAATTAACTTTAGTTTTTTATTTTTATTTTTTAAATTACAATACTAAGTTATAAATTCTTTAAATTTTATATTTATAAATAAAATATTTTAATTATATATATATAAAATGAAAAAGAGTTTTTTTTTCAACACAATAAAATAATGTCAGGACCAAAAGTATTATTGTTATTGTATGTACAGGTATGCAATGAGTGAATCATTGGGTCAAGAGGGATTAATTAGAGGTGAAAAATAATCAATCATGATAAACAACGTCTCCTCTACATTTTTATTTTCCAAAGGATTTCATTAGAGCAAGTTAACCTACTTGATAAGAATCAAGAGTGACATTCTTTACAAATATCTATCAACATGACTTTGTGAAAAGTCAAAGGAATCAATAAACTTAATATTTAATCTACTCAAAAGATAAAACTCTAGGTGTATAAGATACTTTAAGAATACATTAATAACTCAAATAATGTGTTTTAATAACTTTTATTTTAATTTAAATTAATCATAAAACTATAATAACTACTAAATATAGGTGAATGCAAATATAAATTTAAATATTAATGGAATGTGGAATATAACAAGTATGGAGTCTTAGGAGGAAAAAATTCTAGATTATTCAGTTGATCCATACAAAGGGGAGGAAGTTTTTGTCTCCACTAGGCCCTTGTCTCCTGGAGGTAAAGTCAAGAACTAGGGGCTCTTAGGACCCAAGGAGAAAGATTTGGAGAACATTAGGGAAGGGGATCCAAAAATTAACATAGCTATTGAGAAATATGTCCAAGGTTAATAGAGTTAACGATATCGATTATTCCCACTGGGCGATGATAAGTGTGTAGATGTATTTATCAGGATAGACCAAGTTAGTGAAGCTAGAAAAGATCATTCACATAGTAGCAAGTTTTTTTGAAGTAACCAAGCCAAGTAGATGCAAATTGGGAGCTACGTTATGTTGGGAGAACCATAGATCTAGAAGCTTTGAGTGGAATTGGGTTGGTAAAAGAAACATCTTGTAGTGTGATTTTCTTTTTCTTGGACCAAAGATTTAGAAACTTATTTTTCACATTAATATTACTTGTACCTATTGATTCCATCAAATGACATCCAAGAATAATATCCACATCATCTATATCTATAGCATGAAAATACAAATGAAAAACATATTGATCCATAATAATCTTAAAATATTTAAAACTTTTAACATTTTCATCCTCAACTTGTGTATTATGGATATGCTTTGCAGGGACTTGTTATCTTTTAGCTAGGCCAACATGGATGTAATTATGCTTGCAACTATGTTTAATAGAGTTAATGACCTCCTCATGTTGAATACATCCATGAACTTGTAATAGGAAGTTGTCACATGAAAATAAATCCCTAGTGTTCTTTGGTTCCTTTTTAATGGAATGAGGCCACTTGTCTAAATATATATTTTTCATATTCTCCAGTGGGAATATTGAATATGTCCTTAGAGTAAAATGCCCATCCCATATGGTTGTTTCATCCCCTTAGATTAAGGTGTAGGTCTTGTTTTCCAAACAATGGATGTTTTGACTTCATCCATTTTATGTACTTTTCAATACTAGGACCATCATATTTTCATGTAAATACAACTTTTCTTAGAACAAGCCTCATAAATAGAACTAGGGTTTGAAAGAAAATAGCTTACTTTTCAATAGATGTCATTTATGCAGTTATGGTTTTGGGGCAACAAAATTGAAAAGATAGTAAATCTTGCAATATTGATTAGAATCTCTATTATGACCACAATTATGAAATGCCATGGTAACGTTGCTTCTATTGGCATTTGGTTTTGCTACAATATCAGAGCTCTATCAAAAGATATTTGATTTTCAATATGCATCGTCATTATAGAAAAACCCTAGAATAATTGATTTTAAATCAATGATATAATTTGTTCTTGGACTTCGATTTGAACTTTTTTTTTTTTTTTAAATCGAGCATTATTTTTAGAGGGACTCAGATCTATAATAGATTTTCTTTCGATTTAAAAAAAAATAAAAATCATGAATGGATCGTAGTGTTGTGGCCTTAATTTTTTCCGCTTGAAAATTTTCAAAAAGAAGAAGAAAAAAACTCTTTGATACTACTTGTACTGAACCTTAGTAGATAAAAGATAAAAAACATTAATTTAGAAATAACCAAATACATCAAACAAGAATAACACCAAGAATGTAGAGAAAAACCTTAAGGTAGGCTAACGCCATCAATTATTCCTCATGGAAGGAATCAATCCACAAGTCATGCTTGTTGCAATATAATCTTCAACATGTCGTTTACAATAATGCTCATGTGTATATATACTTTCTCATGAATATTCCTTGGAATCTATGAAAACTAACCTTCATTATTATATTATTCCCTCTAACTACATGATGGGCCTATTTATTCCCCACCAACTACCAAGTGGACCTTATTCCATGATTATGGTCACAACATATTAATTATTTCCCTTAAGTACCTCCCTAGGTACCTAATACTGCATTATTTATCCTCCCTATGTACATTAGAGTGGAGCTTGGGACCCAAGGAGAAATATTTTGGAGAATAGTAGGGAAGTGGATCCCAAATTTGATAAAACTTCCATGCACAAATATGACAAAGGAAATGACTATAGATATAATAAGGTAATAGATCCAAACAATGTTAATCCCTAGAAAAAACCCCATGTTAAGTATAAAACCCCTTATTAATTCCTAGATATTGAATTATTACATTTATAGTGTTATATTTGAATGTATACTAGAACCCTTCATTGTACCCTTTCATTATAATTGTACCCTTTGTCTGCTATATATATACCAAGGAGACCTAGTCTTAGGATCATCATATCTCATCTTCTACATTGAATATATTGTAAAATGAGGTTTCCCCCTCGAAGTGGACTGTTATTCATTGAAGTTCTATCATTCTTAAGGCATTGGTTCATAACATTTAGTATTAGAGCATCGATCCTAGGGTTTTACTGCTTCAAGCGAGTCATCCTGGCATTTTTGCTATAAAAAAAAATTATGGGACGCTTCAAACAAGAAATTTCGAGGTTACTTAGGAGACATATCCAAGTACAACTGGTAAAAAATTCAAGTTCTGTTTTGTTATACTTTCATAGATATATCCTATGAAAGACAGGGTTTTTAAATCATCCTAAAATATGTTTTAAAAGAGTTATATTTGGATTTTCGTATACATTTTTTTCTGAGAAGTTTTAAATAGTGAAATTTTTTGGAGACTGAGATAACATAACAAAGTACGTTTGGTCCAAATTTTTGATTTTGGGTCATTATAGTTTCAGAGATATATTATTTGGAAGTTGAGGTTTGTGACTAGTTTTGAAATTAGTCTCAAACAAGCCATCTTTTTATTTTCACTATAAACGAATCTCGGTGAAGTTTCAGACTCTGAAATTTTCAAAATATTGAGAAGGCATAACTAATTATATGTGGAATTTATTTTAGAATTTGAATCATTATAAATTGTGAGATATATATTGTGGAAGTTGATGATTTTTACTAATCTTGAAAGTAGTCTTGAACATGCCATTTTGGTATTTGTGAATAACATTTTATCAGTGAAGGTTTAGACTATGAAAGTTTTAGGAGTTTAAGAAGTCATATCATAGTACTATAGGATGAAATTTCAGACTCATAAGAGTCCAAATTTTATATATGAGGACAAAGGTCAACCATCCAGACATACTCTAAATCAAGGGTTTGAAAGGTACATAACTTACAATTGACATAACTTGTCATTGGAAGATTTATTTTTGATGATTCAAAATTTGTGATATAGAGGAAAAATAGAAGTTTTTTTTTTTTCATATGGATCCAAAGGTTCCTCCAAAATTTATTTCACCAACTAAATCTCTAGAGAGCTCAACCATGACACAAGAAGAAAGAGAAGAAATGTTTCACCAGATTGGAAAGGGGGAAAAGAAGATGGATGAGGTGGAAATAAGATGGATGAAAATAGGAATTAAATGGAAAAGAATATGGATGAAAATAGGAAGGAGATGGAAAAGAATATGGATGAAAATTAGGAGCATATGGAAAATAAGATGTTAGAATTACAAAATTCCATGTCGTCCACGATCTTACATGCTCTAGATGAGAGACTTCCTATATGAGATATCAAAATGAAAGGAAATAATGATGACATAAATATTGAGTCCTAGAATAATGATTATTTATCACATCAAGTTCCACATCATCAGGACTTAAAGTTAGCACTAAGGAACTACTTCACTCCAAAGATGGATACGAGGAAGTTTGATGGTAAAGATCCTATAACATGGATATTCTAGATGGGGTAATTATTTGATTTACATCAAGTTCCAAGCTTAAAAAAGGTACCTATTGCATCGTTGTATTTAGAAAATGATCAATTTGTTTGGTATCAATTGTTTTGTGAAAGAAAAAATAATTCTATAATATCTTGGTCAATTTTTATGGATGAATTGATATCATATTATCGGTATATTAAGAGAAATACATTATTTAGTCAATTGATAAATCTTGAAAAAAAAAGTCCAATTATAGAGCACATTAAAAAATTCCAAAAACTTAGTCTCATGGTAAAGAAAATTCCAGAGGATAATTTTTTAGATCTCTTTATTGCCACTTTAAAGGAGAAGATTCAACACGGGGTGCAATCTTCGAACCTAAATCCCTAGAGAATGCTTTCAATATGACAAGGAAAGTGGAAAACAAAAATATGGCTACCAGAAGGGTGACCACTTACAACTATAGAGAGAACCATGTTCCCTATCCTAACCTCACTCAACCAACAAGGTTGACACCTCGACAAATGGATGAAAGAAGAGAAAAGGGACTATGTTTCAATTGTGATAAAAAAAAGTGCAATAAGGGGCATAAATGTGGTGATAAAAAATTACATATATTGTGAAGAGGAAGAAGATCAAGAATTCGAACTATTAGAAGATATAGATCTAGAAGAGACTACTCCAATGATATCTTGTCATGTATTGGCTACCATCAATGCTCCACAAACTCTCAATATACAATGATACGTCAAAAAGAAAAATGTAATGGTGTTGATTGATTCTGGTAGTACCCATAATTTCATCAATTACAAATTGACAAAATATATCATTTGCTTTGTATTTCCAGCGTCATAGTTTCAAGCAATGATTTCAAATGGAGGTACCATAAATTGTTTTGGGAAGTGCCATATTATTAAGCTCACTATGGAGGAGTATTTTTTGATAGTCCCATAATTTCATCCAAATGGGTGGTGTTGATGTTGTATTAGGGGTCCATTGGTTGCAATCATTGGGAACAATGGCCCTTAATTGTCAATATCTTTTCATGATATTTTACTCAAAATGAAAGGAAATTAACCTTAGAGGTATCCAAGGGAAACCCTCTAAGGTGATAAGCTCTAGTAACATGACAAAATTACTCAAAAAGGGACACCATGGTGTAATTGCATAATTATGCTCAATAGATGTTCAAACATATATATCATCCACTCCATTAGATCTCCAAATAGTTATCAACAATCATTCCAAGGTATTTGTGGAAATGCCTAAGGGTCTTCCACCTACTCGAGATCATGAAAATACTATTCATTTGCAACTGGGAAGTGTTCCACCTAAAATTAAGCCTCACATGTATACATATGCAAATAAGTGTGAGATTGAGTGTATGATCCAAGAAATGTTAGAGGATAGCATCATTTAACCTAGCCAAATGTCTTTCTCTTCACTAGTGGTGATGGTTATGAAAAGTGAAGCTGCATGGAGTATGTGTCAAGATTATAGACAAATAAAAAAAATGACCATCAAAGGTAAGTTTCATATTCCTGTCATTGATGAATTATTAGATGAATTGCATGAAGAAAAATTCTTTACTAAGTTGGATCTTCATTCAGGATATCATGAAATTAGAATGAGGCATGACATATTCCCAAAACAACTTTTAGAACACGTGAAGGTCATTATGAGTTTTTGGTTATTCCATTTGGACTTATTAATGCACCTTCAATATTTCAAATCTTGATGAATTATATTTTCAAGCCCTTCCTTCGAAAATTTGTGTTAGTATTTTTGATGAAATAATGATGTACACAAAATCTTAGGAAGATCATGTACAACATCTTGATAGAGTATTACAACTATGAGAAGAACAACAAATTCATGCAAATCCTTCCAAGTGTTCCTTTGGGGTTCAAGAAGTGGAATATTTGGGTCATATTATATCCCATGAAGGTGTAAAAGTGGATCCTAACAAAATTTAATCTATGGGGGAATGGCTAATATTATTAAAGAAGTAATCCTTTAATATTATTAATTTAAAAATAATATGTATACTCATTACTCTTTGAGGAAATATTTATACCTTCATTCCAATACTATTCTTAGATTATATCCAATTCCAGAGCTTATACGAATCTAATCTATTGGGATCCTCATTTTGATTTTGACAAAGAAAATGTTGCAGCTAGAGGGAAAGATAGGGTGGCATGGACTTGATAGACATACAAGATACAAG
>WSFP011429170.1:0-21867 GCA_009831015.1 Picea engelmannii | reverse complement strand
CTTCAGTAAAGTACATATCAGCAACAACAATACAATTTCCATCCAAGAGAAAAATACCTTACAATACCCAAAATTGTCCCAAAAATATGCCTTGATTTCTATGCCCATAAAATCTGTACAATTGTACGGATTTACCCTCTTCAACACCTTGAAAATTGTGCCAAAATATTTGTTGTGCAGACAACAACAAAACTTCCCTCTTCACCAACAAAAAACATTGAAATGGTTGCCTCGAAATCTATGCAGCAAGATGCCTCGATTTACATGCACTCCCAACCTATTGTATGGACTGTACGGATCCGTACAATACGACCTCTCTAACATCATAAAATTTCAGCACTCACAAAGAAGAAAACTCTCTTGGGATTTGTGCCCAATCTCTCTTGGGAAATGTGCCCTCTTTCCTCTCTCAAGCTTACTCAGAAATTCTCTCTCAATCTCCTCCTCTTGTCTTGCACACTACCCAATGCATTATTTTATAAAATATGAAGATGAACTTTTACCTCCCAAGTGTCTTTTCACCTTCCCCCAACCCTAAATACAAAGGCCAAGATTTAATTTTGTCTTTACAAGATCAAGGGCCATGATTCATTCCCTCCAAAATAAATCACTTAAAATATTAAAGTACATTTCACTTTATTGCAAAGTGCACTTTATGAAATAAATTCACTTTAATATTAGAAGGTACACTTCATTAAAAAGTCACTTTAATAAAATAACCACTTTATAACAACTTTATAAAAATCCATTACAAAGTTAAGTGCCTAGTAGTGTCAAGATAAGGTTACATCTGCATACAAGACAAAACATGTGGAGTACCTCTTGAGCTAAAAAGATAACACTCCCTATTAGCGAGGGAAGTACTCACTGCCATCTCCATTATTTGGTCCTATCACACTATGCTCAGTAGGAGCTCCCTCTAAACCTAGAGACATCCTCAACACCTGCATAGAACTCAAACTAGAAGATCTTCTCCTGATAGCTACTCAGAACCCTGAGCTCCTTGGAGAATCCACTCCACCGTGAGCATCGGTTCAATCACACTAGTTGGGCCTCCTTCGAGTTCTCAAAAGAGACTCCCTCTCTTCTCTCGGAATGCAAAAATGAATCCTTGGCACCACCGCAGTCTCAGGAGCCTCCTCATGCTCCTCATCTGACGTTGAATCATATCTTGAAGGTTTTCCTCGCAACATATACAACCTGTCCACCTGATCACCGATCAACTACAGTTCCACCGGGTCCACTCCCTCCCTGTAGATAAAGGCATGTTCCCTCTTGAACAATGTACAATATCCTACATCCTCCAAGGCTGATACTGAGAGAAATTTAACCCTCAACCCTGGAACAAAGAGAAATCCATCAAGCTCCAGGAATCCTCCATACTCAAGTCAGAATCTAACCTTTCCAACTCCACATACAAATCGCGCCATACCACCTTCATTTACCACCTTCCGATTAGGACATGTCTCTATGATAATTAGGAATACTCACCAGATTCTCGTCATGTGGAAAGAGGCTCCACTATCCATAATCCATCTAATATCACCCCCAAATCCTCCACTACTGACACTAGAAAGTAGACTAACCAAAGAAAATTCTTTGTCATACTTGAAAGCAAAGTCCTCCATGGTTGTTGTAGCATCTATCTCAGGCCCCTTTGGTTCCTTCTTCTTCTTCTTCCTCTCGGGACAATGAGAAGCAAGGTGCCCCAACTAGTTACAATAGTAACATCTGACTTTACTCAAGTCCCTCCCATAACTTCCTTTCTTCTTGATCTTTGCAGCAAGAGCAACATTCTCATCAGCTCCATCTATCTTCTTTCCACTTCTCTGAGATCCTTCTCGAACCTCCTCCTGAGTGAAATTGTCCCACAGTCTGCTCCAATCTGGAAGATGCTCACGACCCACCACACACTTCACGAAGACTTCCCATTCCTTAGTGAAGCCTTTCAAGGCTATCCTCACCAACTCGGAATCTGATATGACCTCCCCAACTGCAGCCAACTCATCTTTCACTTGAGCTACCCGGGTAAGATAATAAGAAACACTCTCCTCCTTACCCATATTGGTATCATGCAGCTTATCCTTCAATGCCATCTTTCAGTTTTCATTCTTCTCCTCAAATAAGTTCTTAAGTGCACCCCACATATCTTTGGTTGTCTTCTTCTCAGCCAAGTGTGGGATAAGGTGATCCTTCACCCCATTCAGAATAATCCTCTGAGATTTGGCCTCCTTGACCTCATGCAGATCCAAAGCAATAGGATTTGTTGTGGGAGCCATAATAACATAAATGACATAGTTCCAAAACTTGTTCTCCTTGAGAACAACTAACATCCAGACCTTCCACTACAAATAGTTGGAAATGTCATCCAACCGATCCTCAAATCTAATGCATGCAACCATATTCCCTGTCACGGCTCAAGGAAAACAATCACAAATCCCCCCCCTTCAAACTTGCCCAAAAATCTCACTGCTCACTGTCACTTAGAGCCCATGCTCTGATACCATGTAGAAATTTAAAGAAAAAATCAACAAGCTAATATTTTGTCATACGCTTAGCAACCTAGAGATAATTGTCTTGTATGAACTCTGAAATGTCTAAACCCACATCCAAAAATTACCATAAGTAGAAATACACATTGCTAAGTAATTATGCAGCGGAATAAACACAATGAACAACATTCATCCAACATTGAATAACTCAAAATTTTAGGCAAATGCCAGGGAAAACCCCAATGTGGGGAAACCCAATGAGAGAGAGATATTTTATTATTCATCTTCAGGAAAGTACATATCAGCAACAACATTACAATTTCCAGCCAAGGGAAAAATATCTTACAACACCCAAAACTATCCCAAAAATATGCCTCGATTTTCGTTCCAATAAAATCCATACAACTGTATGGATTTACCCTCTTCATCACCTAAAAAATTGTGCCAAAATATATGATGTACGAACAACAAAAAAACTGCCCTCTTCACCAACAGAAAACACTAAAATGGCTGCCTCTAAATTCGTGCAACAAGCTGCCTCAATTTTTGTGCCCATGAAATCTGTACATCTATATGAATTTATCCTCTTCAACACCTCGAAAACTGTGCCAAAATATCTATTGTATAGACAACAACAAAACTTCCCTCTTCACCAACAAAAAACATTGAAATGGCTGCCTCAAAATATGTGCAACAAGTTGCCTCGATTTACATGCCCTCCCAACTTGTTGTATGGACTGTACGGATCCGTACAATATGACCTCTCTAACATCAGAAAATTTCAGCACTCACAAAGCAGAAAACTCTCTTGGGATTTGTGCCCAATTTCTCTTGGGAAATTCTCCCTCTTTCCTCTCTCAAGCTTACTCAGAAATTCTCTCTCAATCTCCTCCTCTTGTCTTGCACACTACCCAATGCATTCTTTTATAAAATGTGAAGATGAAATTTTACCTCCCAAGTGCATTTTCACCTTCCCCCAACCCTAAATCCAAAGGCCAAGATCTAATCTTGCCTTTACAAGATCAAGGGCCATGATTCATTCCCTCCAAAATAAATCACTTAAAATATTAAAGTACATTTCACTTTATTACATAAGTACACTTATGAAATAAAGTCACTTTAATATTAGAAGGTACACTTCATTAAAAAGTCACGTTAATAAAAGAACCACTTTATAAAAACCCATTACAAAGTTAAGTGCCTAGTAGTGTCAACATAAGGTTACATCTGCAGACAAGACAAAACATGTGGAGTACCTCCCGAGCTAAAAAGTTAACATTTTTCCTTGAGACCAGAAGGGAAGTCATTGGTGACTTCCAAGATTGATCTAACAGATCAAGCATGCTGCAGATAACAATATAAAGATGTACAAAGACTTATTTGTGTCCAGAGGATTCTCTCAGCAAAAGGGAGAAGACTATGACGAGACACTTGCTCCAGTAATCATAATAAGTATATATAGAACAAACATGATTCATTAAAATAAGCCGACAAAATATGAGATTCAGAGGGAGCCAGTATGAAAATCTATGTATTTGAAATTGATTTATCTCCAGTTCCAGTTGGTGCAGTACATTAGTCGGGCCATGGAGACATGAATACAATAGAATATTGAGTTACCTCTAGAGAAATAGGATAAGATACCCCAGTGTCAATCATTGAGCCACTCTCAGTTTCAGATGAATTTGTTTCCATGATGGAGTAGAGGAGCTACTCCTAGAGTTCAACAACTATAGTGAGAAAAGAGCAGTCATTCTTAGCTTTAGAAATAGTAGTTGCAGGTGCAGAGTCTCGATTCTAGAAGGAACAATTGCAGAAAAAAGTAGAGGACATACTCTCATTCAGTGAGACAAATAGTGCTTTGTAGAAAGCACATAGAACCAACACATGATTATGCAGATTGAGTTGCAACTGAGAAAGTGTACCAGTTTGGTACAATGTGATGTGAAAATTTGGTTTTGAAGTATAGGACATGAAGACTCATGTCTGCAAGTTGAAGCAAGATCCAAGATCTTGGTATAGCAGGATTGATAGTTTTATGATGAGCTTGGTCTTTACCAAGAGTAAAGTTGATCCCAACCTTTACTTCAATATTGTTAATGATGGACCAATTATATTGCTACTATATGTGGATGACTTATTCTTGACAAATGAAGAAAATCCCATCACATATTGTAAGAAGAAGTTTATCGTTGAATTTGAAATGAAGGACCTAGGCCCGATGCACTATTTCTTAGGTCTTGAAGTATGGGAGAGCCCAGAAGATATTTTCCTTAATCAAGGAAAGTATGTTGTGGAAATTCTGAAGAGATTTGACATGATGGATTGTAGAGCCATGTCCACTTCTATGGAGAGGAATTTGAAGTTATTGGATGATACTTCGTCAGAAATAGTTTATGTTACTCTATATAGACATATGATTGGTTCGTTGATGTATCTGACGAATACCAAGCCAACTATATGCTTTAATTTGAACACCTTGAGTCAGTGTTTGGTGGAGCCCATACATGTTCACCTTGTAGTTGCAAAGAATGTGATGAGATGCCTTAAGGGTACATTGAATTATGGTCTCTGTTATACTAGATATTGTGACTTCAGATTGTATGGCTATATTGATTCAAATTGGGATGGAAGTGATTCAGATAGAAAAATCACTTCAGGATATTGTTTCAGTTTGGGGTCAGCCATGACTTCGTGGAAAAGAAGGAAGCAATCGACTATTTCTCTCAGTACAACAAAAGTGGAGTACATTGCAGCATTCTCCACTAGTTGTGAAGCCATATGGCCTCAGAAGTTGTTGACAGGTTTATTCGATTTGGAGATGGAAGCTACCATGATTCTATGCAATAACCATAGTTGCATAAAGATGACAGAGAACCCAGTGATCCATTATAAGATGAAGCACATAGAGATCCAGTATCACTACATTCATGACATGGTGCAGAAGGGAGCTGTAAAGATCCAATATGTTGGCACAGATGAGCAGGTTGCAGATGTGTTGACTAAGCCTCTGTCTCATGTGAAGTTTGAGTACTTCTGAGACAAGCTTGGTGTAGTCCAAAACGAACTCCCTTGAAAGGGGGAGTGATGTTGATGATACTATGGTATCCTGACCAACAACATGTAGCTCAATTAAGATTTTATATCCTAGAAGACTGATCATCCCTGAGAAGATATTGAAGGTCCGGTAAGGATGGTCTGTTAGAGTACCTATACATGTATATTCATGTTGTGTCCAGTAGTGGTAACTCAGTTAGGATTCTATGTCCTAGGGAATCTTATGATTCTTGGGTAGATCTCGAAGGTCCGGTAAGGACAGTATGTCATAGTACTACATATGTTGTTGTTAATGCACATGCCTCATTTTGTTTCCACATATAGATGTTGATGTTACAACTTCATGTTGTTGATGATGATGGTGTTATTTCAGCTTCATGTTGTTGTTGATGATGATGATGATGTTATTCCAGCTTCATGTTGTTGATGATGTTGATGTCCCAGCTTCATGTTTTTTATGATGATGATGTTATTCCAACTTCGTGTTGTTGATGTTGTTTTTCCAACTTCGTGTTGTTGATGTTGATGTTCATGTTTCATGTTTTTGATGATGATGATGTTACTCCAGACCCACGCTGCAGATGATGATGATGCCCAGTTTCTACTGATGTTGATGATGAGAAAAAATTATGATGATCTATAGATATGACAGACATATCTCCCGATGTTAATACTAAGTTTCTATTGATGTTGATGATAAGAAAAACTTCCAATGATCTATAGATATGACCGACAGTGTTCTTGATGCTGATGATGATGTCCCCTCCTCTTGATGATGTATTGAGTCCAGTCTGTTGTTATTAATGTTTTCAGTAGAATACCCTTCTTGTTAAGGGGGAGTGTTGAAATATTGTAATTGCGATGAATATTCTACCTGAGAGAGAGTTGAATAATATAATTGTATTATATTTAATTAGGCCCTATTGTGCCTTAGTAAAAGACATCCCTATTGTACCTTGACAAATAATTGTAAATTAAGAGGGTAAAGTTGCAGGTCGTCCCAGACCTAATTATAGGTTGGCTAGACCACTATTTATAAGAGATTATAGTGCCTCATTTGGATACACTCACCATCTAGCTCTGTAGTGTGAAAGTCTTGGAGGAGAAGATGTTGCAATAAGGGGTGATGTCAAGGAGGGTTTTGGTCTATCTCTTGGTATTTATTGGTTAAGTGGTGCACTACTCTTCCTAGTGAAGGAGTAGAGGAGAATCTTTTGTTCGATCTTTGGTCTATCTGTATTGATGAAGTTTTTTTGGGTTTTCTTCCCCATGAGGGTTTCCCAGGATAATCTATGTGTCTCTATTGTTTCTGTGATAGTCTCTCTTTCAGTGATCATATTTACGCAGCTAATGTGCTAAATGATTGTAATAATAAATAAGAACCGTAATTTCTAGTTGTATAAGTAAAAAATTTAACATCTACAACCATAAAATAGGTGCATATACAACATACCAATAATCAACATGAAATGCAACTGAACAACTCATTACAACAACTTATAAATCACTTCCAAATACACAGAGTGCATGCAGAGCAATTAAACACATAATTTAATATAACAACAAGATAAAACACTTATCCTTTCACAACATTTATGCAACCAGCTTCCTGGGATGGATGTTCCACCCAACCATAGACTGACTGTCCCAAATATCAACATTCATTCACCCCCGAGATGAGGCTAACAATCCACAAAAGAGGGTGGTCTCTCATAGTCCACTCACAACTCATAAAAATTTCAACCCAGCTGATATTCTCCTACAACTACCCCAATTTTCCACCAGCTATGTTCCTCTTAACTTGTCCAACCCAAGTTATGTACCCGTTCACTGATCTTAGTCCCTTGGGTGTCTCATTCATTTATCAGGGTCTCTTTGGCACATGTAGCTAGGAATCTCTCAGCTGGGAAATCAAGGGAAATTGTTGCTAGGAAAATTATCAACATACCAATAGAAAACACTTGTTGTTTCAGTGCAACTCACCCAGGAGTTCACTCTTCAAGCCTGACAACTTGGATCTTCATTTCCAACTCCAACTCACTCCAATTATGCTCCAACATGATCTAGAATTCTCCCTCCATGAATGCATCAACTTCAAGCTCTTTTTCTTTCTCTCCCTTTGTTTCCCATGCACAAACTTGACTAACTAAAACTTACTTCTCCAACCCATACATATTTCCTCTCTTTGGATTTCCTTTCTTGACCCACACTCTTCCCCAATCTAATTGTACTCAACCACCATATTCCCAATAACTTTGGGATGTGACCACTCACACCCACCCTTTTACATGTATTCAATGATTGGCTTTGGGAACACTCAATCAAAAATGGGAAGGTTCATATACAAATAGAAAATTTAGGAAAATGGGTTAAATTAATATACATGGGTATTTCCCCCTTGGACCCCTCTTGGCCATTACCCTAAACACTCCCCTCTCTTGTGGATTAATTTATCCCCCATCTCTTGTCCATGTCCCCTTAGTAGATGGCATCACATTTTTATTAATAAAACAAGGAAATACAATTTGCATATTACATTGCTTTGGCTATAGCCATACATTATATCTACATAAGCATTAATTATACTGGGGATTATAGTGGGGATGTTACATTCCCCCTCCCCTACAATTGTGCATCGTCATCAGTGCACTTTATGCCGATATACATATATGCAAATTTACATCACAATACTTACAAATAAAATTTTGCAATTTAACAACTCCAACCATAATCTCATGTTCCTCTCAACTCGTCGACCCAAGGAATGCACCATTTGTTTATCATAGATAACCCAAGGGATGTACCATCCGTTTATCAAGGCTAACCCAATGGATGTACCATCCTTTTATCAAGGCTAACCCAAGGAATGAACCATTCTTTTATCAAGGTCCCCAACGCAGTTGGCTAGGACTTTGAGATGTGGTTCCAAAATTTTATCCTCTCAAAACAGAGTCTTGCATTTTGTCTTCTTCAAAAATATCAAAAATTTGCGGGTATTCTTCCTGCATGTTTTCTTCATGCTCCCATGTAGCATCTATAGGACCGTAGAAATTCCATTGAACCTTTACCATCCCTGTGTCTTTGTTCCTGATCACTTTGACTTTCCAGTCGAGGATGAGTAATGGTTCCACTCGGAAATCCCCTGCATGCTCCACTTTGTTGTAAGGTCTCTTTTATTTTTAAGTAATTCTGATATGAATTCTTTGCTGCAACAATTTTGTCTTTCATATTTGTCCTATACATGCTAATGGCTACAATATGCACTTCATGAGCTCCCCTGCTGAGTGCATCAATCACTTGATTTTCCTTTCCCTTTATATTCTTAATCTCGAAGTCATATTCACTCGAAAATTCCAACCATCTAGTTTGCCTAGCATTTAGTGTTGATTGTCCAAACAAATTCTTCAGACCATAGTGGTATGTCCTTAGCTCAAGTTTTGTATCCATAAGATAATGCCTCCACATTTTCAATGCATGTACAATCGCTGCTAACTCCAAGTCATGTGTAGCATAATTCCTCTCATGCTCTTTTGATTTTATGGATTCATAGCATACCACATGGTCCCTTTGACTGAGAACTCCACCGATTCCTTCCTTGCATGCATCGGTGCACACAACAAAATTTTCATTTGGATCTACAATATTCAATATTGGTGCACTTGTCAATATTCCCTTCAACTGTTGAAAAATATCTTCACACTTGGAAGTCCATTCGAACTTCACTCCCTTCTTTTGCAAAGAAGTGATTGGACTTGCAATCTTTGAAAAACCTTTTATGAATCTCCGGTAATAACCGGAAAGACCCATGAACGATATGACCTCTGTCACATTATTTGACATTGGCCATCCTCTAATGGCCTCTATCTTCTCAGGATCAACTTCTATTCCTACTGTTGAAATTATATGCCCCAAGTAGTGAATCTTCTTTTGGTAAAAGTTGTGCTTACTTATCTTAGCATACAATTTATGCTCTCTTAAAAATTACAATACCATTCTTAAATTTGCTCATGTTCCTTTTCTGATTTGGAATAGACGAATATATCATCTAAGAACACAATCACAAACTTGTCTAGGTACTCCTTGAACACTCTATTCATCAAACACATAAAAACTATTGGGGCATTTGATAGTCCAAATGGAACTACCATGAATTCATAATGACCATATCTTGTTTTGAATGGGGTCTTGTTGATGTCTTCTTCCTTTATCCTTACTTGATGATAGCCTGATCTCAAATCAATCTTCGAAAATATTCTCGCACCTTTCATTTGATCAAACAAATAATCAATTCTTGGCAAATGATACTTATTATTTATGGTAACCTTATTAAGTTTCCTGAAATCAATACAACCTTAAGGTTCCATCCTTCTTCTTTAAAAAATGAACCAGGGCTCCCCACGGTGACACACTTGGGCGTACATATCCCTTCTTCAAAAAAAAATTAATCTGCATCTGTAACTCTTTTATTTCTGGTGTGCCCATTCTATAAGGTGTCTTAGACACTGGGGCATCTCCTGGCACCAAATCAATAAAGAAATCAATGTCTCTCTTTGGTGGAAATCCTAGTATTTCTCTAAAAACATCTTCAAAATCCCTCAAGACTGGATGGTCTTCAATGCTTTCCACTTTGTCTTTGGCTACCTCCTCCATATGGGCTACACATGACATTCCTTCCTGAAGCTCTTCTTCAACTGCATAGCTGAAATCTCTCTAACAACTACATCTCTTGGAATTCCTTGAATCTTTCCTTGATGCCCTTCCTCATCAAGACATGTGAATGTATTGTTGTAACAATCTAGGACAACATGATGTTTTTCCAACCAATCCATGCCAATTAGACAATCATATGAAACCAATGGTATGATGTTTACATCTACCTTCGTGTTGAGGCCATTCATGTCTATTTGACAATCTTTAACCAACTCATTGATTTTCCTCTTAGCCCCCGCGACTAACTGAAATAACCAAGATTTCTTATGCTTACTTCTTTGCAAGTGAAATCTTTCAACAATGTTAACATTTATGTAACTATGTCTAGTTCCATAATCAATTAAAATTGCTATGGGATGGTTATTGATCTTACCTTCCACTTCGATCATGGGGGATTGATATTTTTCCTTCTTGTTGACCAAGGCTGCATAAATCCTTGGCATGCTCCCTCCCATGTCTTTCATTGTTTAAGCCTCCCAAATGTTGTGTACAATCCTCATTATTTATCCTTTGTGAGGGTAGTCCCTATATACGTGATTTATGTCACATCCCCAACATTGAACAGGCTACTTCCTTGGCCTTTTCCCAAATGAATCTGTATTATTTTGTTAATTTTGGGTTGTCTGGACTTGTTGATTTGCTTGGGATTTATTTCTGAAAAAGTGTGGCTTAAAACCTTTCTTCCTTTGATCATTTTTTTCTTTCATCTTTTCATTCCAATCATTTTGGAAAACTAGCCTTCCTTTTATTTGCTCATAAAGGTGCCTTTCTATCCTTATGGTTTCCTCCAAGGTCTTGGGATTATCATATCATATCTTGTCACTATAGAACAAGGCTAACCCACTTATAAACCTTTGGATTTTAACCTTCTCATCCTTGATGAAGTCAACATACTTCAACAATTCAAAGAACTGCTTCTCATATTCCACTATTGCCATGGTTCCCAACTTGATTTCAAAGAACTCTTTCATTTTTCTTTCATAATAATGCTCAAACAAATATGTATCTTGGAAATATCCTTTGAGTTGCTTCCATGAGATCCTCTTATCATCAAGATTCTTGGCTTTAAGATGATCCCACCACATGGTTTTCTTTCCTTGCAAGTGGTAGGTGGAAATTCTAGCTTATACCCAAGATGGGTGATCATGTAGCTGGAAATATTTCTTCATTTCCAACAACCAGGCCTCGACCTCTTATCCTTTCTTGTGCTCACCATTGAAAGTAGGTGGCTTGATTTTCCTGAGTTCACCTTGCAAGATGTCTGCATCATGCCTTCTTATTTGCCTTCGAACATGAGACACACTTGGGTTGCTTCCTATTCTTTAACTTTCATGAGTTCTTCTAGTGGACTTCCTTGGAGAATGATGGTGTCGACTCATGTTTCTTTCTTACCTATCATTTCCATGATCATCACTTTTTCTATGGGATCTAGATGTTGATACTTGTCTAGCACTAACTGCTTGTTTAGTGCCAAGATCCTTGTTGACTTGCTTATGAAACGTGTTCAATCTATGAAGTATCTCTTCCTAAGCCTTCATAATCCTTTCATTATCAACTCTGTAGCTCCGCACTTCCCTATGTAGGCTTCTCATAGTGACATGATCCTTCCTATGTCTTCTTCCATTTGACTCTGTCTCAAAATTCCCCATGATGACATGAATACCTCTGATCTCTTCCTCATGGTTGTAATATCCTTGAGTATCTTCCATGAATATAGTCCTCATATAAGAACTAAAGTTTCTTTCTGTACCTATAATTCTGCAAGAAATCTGCATATAATAATTACTCTTAGAAATATCCATAGCATAAAACATTTCATCATATAGAATATAGGTTATTTATTCATCAATTTATGAAGTACACATTGCACCGATTCAAATTTTGATTTTATTTATGCATTCCTCCCCGAAAAAACTTATCAATGATTGTACTCATGCCTTAATATTAATTCTGAGTGAAAAGTTACAACAACTACATGTTGCAATTCCACTCTTTTTATCGCTACATGAATCTATTTATTAATTTATGAGAAATTTGATTTCCCAAATCAAAATTATGTGTTCACATATGTCTTCTACTCCTCAATACCTTTCCAACAACTCTTTGTTTTCTCAAATCTGATCTCTGAGCTAAAAGTTATGGTCTAGATAAGTTTAGGTTGTTTTACTCAATTTACTCATGTATGCTACATGTGTCTTATTTCTCTTCCTGCACATTTTCAGGTACCCATAACCAAAATATGACTCCACTACTAGCTTCTATGGTTCATAATATTTCCATCGATTGCTCTTGTTCCCCAAAAAAACTTTTGAGCATAGAGTTATGCCTTCTGGAAGTAATATCGGTGCCAAAATTTTACCCTCACTGTTGTTTTGGCTGTAACTTTCTCATACGAGCTCTGTTTTGCGAACCGTTTAGTTAGTTGGATAGCTCTCTCCGAGTTATTTTATTTGAGTTGCAAATACAAAGTGTACTAAGGTACACTTTTTTCTCGTGGGTATTGACTTGCTAAAAATGTTGTTTAGGGCCTAAAAAATGCCCTGCAAGTTAATGACCTTCAAAAATATGAAAATTTCGGAAAATTTCACACAAAATCAATTGTTTTACTACTGTAACAATTCTTTAAATCTTAATAATTTATCTCAAATCATGATATACAACAATCATTGATCTGACCTTGTCGGCCATGGACGATTGGTATCATCCTTTGGATGTGCAAAACGTTTTTCCAAATCTATCGATCCGACCGTCAGGCGTTAGTCCATTTCCTCAACACCCAATTTTCAAACAACTCTTAAATTGGTCATCGATGATATTTGTTGGCGAATGAAAAAATCCCCACCGAATTTATCGATGCTCTACCACCAGCCCATTGGTGATCGATGATCCCCGATGACTATCAAACGCTTTCCCAAATCAACCGATTTGACCATCGACCACTTCTTTCAGCTGACATGACAACTATTGATGTGGAATGACACATGGATAATGACGTGGCATGACACATCATCCTAAGGTATCAACTTGGGTGACGTGGCATGACATGTGGATGATGACATCATCATCCTCTTTCCCCCATCGACCATCGACCAATTCTCTTGGACAACTTGGACACCTTGTCAACTTTGGCTAATGTCGAACCATCGGTGCATCGGTCATCGACGACTTATTTTTCTTGATTCGAACACTTCGCCAAAATTATTTGATGCCCGACCATCGACCCATCGGTCATCGACAATGTCCGTCGACAACTGAAAATACTTTGTCGGATTCGGCCAACCCCCGACTGTCGACCATCGACGGTCAGAGAAGTCTTATGGCCAACCCAAAATCTTCGTCATTTCGGTCGTCAACGATTTTCTCTTGGAAAATTTTCAATACTTTCCCAAACTTGTTGATCTGACCATCGGTTGTTGGTGGATTCTATTTTCGAACCTCACACTTACAAAATTTTAAAACAAAACCCCGATGAATAAAAACTGTTGATCCGATCCATTTCCCATCCCCCAAAATGAATCATGATCATCAATTTGATCAACCTTTCAAACGACTGAAACATTATGAATTTTTAAATTTATCATAGTGAATCTGAATCGTCGATCTTGAGTTGAAAAGAGATCCCAACCGTTGTTCCACCAAACTACATGTAACACTACATGCAGCCATTAAAAATTGAATTTTGACCATTCCAGGTCGAATTTCGATCTGCAAGTTCACCTCTCTACTCTAGTAATCCTCTAAAATTGTTTGAAGCCATTAAAACTCAGATTTCATTCACTGACTTAGGGATTTCTCTCTAAAATATTTGTTTTCCCCCCAAATCGGTCACAGACAAAACCTGCAATAACAAATTTCACCAATTTGTTCTGGTTCGAGCCCATACAATCCCGGTGTTTGAACCAGAGCTCTGATACCACAATGTAACGTCCCCCATCCCATCTAAGTGACATTACAGTGAAAAATACTCTTAAAAATGAAATTTATGCTAACTAAATTAATTCATTTATTGTTAGTTGATTTCGTATAGCTTACAGTTACAAATTGAAACAGATTTAGCTACTGTCTACAACCATAAAATAGGTGCATCTACAATATGCCAATAATCAACATGAAATGCAACTAAACAACCCATTACAACAACATATAAATCATTTACAAATACACAGAGTGCATGCAAAGCAATTAAACACATAATTTAACATAACAACAAGATAAAACACTTATCTTTTCACAATAGTTGTGCAACCAGCTTCTTGGGACAAATGTTCCACCCAACCATAGACTGACTATTCCAAGTATCAATAACCAATCACCCCCGAGTTGAAGCTAGCAATCCACAAAAAAGGGGTTCTCTCACAGTCCACTCACATCTCATAAAACTCTCAACCCAACTGATATTATCCTACAGCTACCCCGAGTTTTCACCAACTCTCTTCCTCTTGACCTTTCCAACCCAAGGAATGTACCCCTTCACTGATCTCAGTCCCTTTGGCGTCCCATTCATTTATCAGGGTCTCTCTGGCACATGTATCTAGGAATCTCTCAAATGGGAACTCAAGGGAAATTGTTGCTAGAAAAACTATCATCAAACCAACAACAAACACTTGTTGTTTCATTGCAACTTGCCCAATATTTCACTCTTCAAGACTAAAAACCTGGCTCTTCAATTTTCCAACTCCAATTACGCTCCAACATACTCTAGAATTCACCCTCCATGGCTGCATCAACTTCAAGATTTTCTCCTTTCTCTCCCCTTGTTTCCCATGCACAAACTTGACTAACTAAAACTTGTTGCTCCAACCCATACGTATTTCCTCTATTTGGCTTACCTTTCTTGACCCACACTCTTCCCCAAGATAATTGTACTCAATCCCCATGTGCCCAATAACTTTGGATGTGACCACTCACACCCACCCTCTTACATGTATTCAATGATTGGCTTTGGAAACACTCAATCATAAAGAGGAAGGTTCATATACAAACAAAAAATTTAGGAAAATGGGTTAAATTAATATACATGGGTATTTCCCCGTTGGACCCCTCTTGGCCATTATCCTAGACACTCCCCTCTCTTGTGGATTAATTCAACCCCATTTCTTGTCCATGTTCCCTTAATAACCGATATCATTTATTAATAAAACAAGGAAATACAATTCACATATTACATCACTTTGGCCATAGCCACACATTATATGCACATAAGAAATAATTAAACTGGGGATTATAGTGGGGATGTTACATACGATGAGGAGGAAAATAGGTAAAAGGCCTTACTTAAGGTTGCACAAGTCCAGACAGACTCCAATATGCAAAGGAAAGTGTTATACAAGACCCAATTGAGGAACAAATAGGTTTTTCTGGCTCTAAAATATAATAGGAGAAGTTGATGTGATTGAGCAACACCTACAAAGCATGCATAGTAGTATTTCTATTGTAGGTTGAATTCGAATGCATGACATTGTCCAATTTATGGAATTACACATGGTTGACATTATGTGTGGTAAATGTAGTTTTCTTCACATATTCTTCTTGACTAGGAGTTCAATAAAGATATTGGAGAAGATAACATCATTTCTAATACAATGCAAAAAGTCATCAATCCTTGGAAGATAATATTGTTTGTTATAGCTACCTCCTTAAGTGAAAGCTAATCCAGATGCATTCATATAGTGCAATGCTTCTTTATCACCACTAATATTAGTGTTAAAAACGAGGAATCGTGTATTGAATGGACCCTAGTCTAAGAGTCCATCATTTTTCTACTTCACTTCCTCTTTCTTAGCATGACTACATCCATAGGATAACCTAACTTAGCCTCTTCCATTAACTTAATATGGTGATATTGTCTCCACAAAAAAGAATTTCCATTGGTATATTATAAAGAGAGAAACCAACAGAGTCAAGTAAGAGAGGTTTCATCTCTACCCGATCTTCGTTTTTTCCATCTTTCCCTATTTCTCTTATAAAATAACATAATTATTGTGAGGCTTTTGCATAATCCTCTTAATTTGGGATGTTGTCACCAATGAATTCTTATGAATTATTTATGCCTATGGAATTACAAATTTTAACTCTACCAAATGAAAATGAGAATGTGATTTGTTATAAAAAACCTACATCCAAGATCCACACCCATTTTCCCCCAAAGACAATCAATCTTTATGATTTCAATGTTAATCATATTCTCATGAGTTGGATTGTAATAAAGACTTGAGAAACATGTTCATCATAATCATTCACATATCTTTGATATTCAAATTCAACTTTGTATGCATGTCAAATACTATTAGTCTTCAATCACACTTTTCCAAAAAGTCCTTAAATACAAACTGGTGAAAGCAAATTTTGTTTTCAAGACAATACTTTTAGTCATATTAGTAAGTATTGTTGATCACAAGACAAGTATCACTAAATTATTCTCAAAATGTTTTATTCACCTTATTATGAATAACCTTCCAAGTGGATTTTTCTATGTATAGCAATTAAGATTACTAAGGGCTCCTTGCCAACAAGGACAATCGCCTTTAAAAGAGTGTCTATCACACTCAAAGAAATTTTCAAACGGTTTTTATCCTTGCCTTGTTACACAAAGGCTTGTTAGTCGTTTCCTTTTTTTGTAATAGCAATTTCCACAAAGGTTGTTTCTTTCAAAATTTCTTGAAAGGCTTCTTGACTTGTTAAAAATCTCTTACCAAGGAAATATTTCTTGAAATCTTGATGTTTGGATTGGAATGCACTTTCTACTTGGAATGTCATTGTAGTACCTCTTCCATTATATTGGTTTCCAAGATATAAAGTACTTGGGACAGCACTTCAAGCCAAGAAAACAATGATAAGCTTTATAATTCATTGTGGAAATGGGAAGACATCAATAAAGTTCTTTTTAACTTATGGGAAAACTCATCTATTGATTCGATATGCATAGTATTGAGGACTAAAAAATATAGGTCTTCCATTTCCATTTCAAAGTATATTTCTTTGACCTCATCACTTTCATGTTTTTCATTTTTTGTTGGAATTCCAGTCCACCATCCTCAAACTCGCCCTTTAAAAAGCAAATTCAATGTAAATGAATTTTTCACATCCTTCATCTGAAATTGGAAAATCTCTCCATCATTGTGATCCACATGTTAAGGTTTAAGCTTTTATTAGGTTTCTTTTCAATTTACTAGATAATCATAGCATAGATAAGATCACTGAGAAATACAAAATCACAAGAGACACATCATTTATCCTGGGAAACTCTCATGGGGGAGAAAACCCAGCAAAAACTTCCTTAATATATATAGCCAATACAATGCCAAGAGAATAAACCAAAGAATACATAAATTCCTCTCCCAAGTATGCACCTCTCTCTCTCTCTTCCTTCTTCTCCAACTTGAGCTCCAAACTTGCGCTCTAATGAACAAGTGAGTGAGAGTGAACAAATGAGGTGCTGGCCTCTCTTATTTATACAATCTGGCAGGTGCTAAACCGAGGTGTCTTTTCACTGGCATGGCCAAATTCTCATTCTGGATGGTTATAACCACTTTAATATATTCGGGGGCCGACTTCTCATTTATCTTATTACAATTAGGGTTTGACCAATCCGCAAAAGTGGATTTGGTCATTTACAATACCCGACATGATCAATCCACAAAAGGGGATTGATCTAATGAATAATACATCAATAATAATTAGAATACTCTTTGCAGTTACAATATTTCAACACTCCCCCTTAACAAGAAGGGTATTCTACAACAACATCAGGCGAGAGAGAGGGAAACATCATCAACAACATCTTGGAACACTGACTGACATATCTATAAATCATCGAAAGTTTTTCTCATCGTCAATATCATCATTCACAACAAGGAGCTGGAATGGAATCATCATCCTCATCAACATGAGGCTAAGGTAACATCATCATCATCTTCAATGTGAGGCTAAAGTAACATCATCATCTTCGGCATGAAAGATGAAATAACATCATCATCGTCATCTTCAGCAAGAAGCTAAAGTGGCATCATCATCATCAACTTCAACAAGAAGCTGAAGTGGCATCATCATCATCATCTTCAGCAAGAAGCTGAAGTGGCATCATCATCATCAACTTCAGGAAGAAGATGAAGTGGCATCATCATCATCAACTACATTAACATGGATTAGTATAACACTAATACATCATCATCATCAATAAAATCACAAGGCCGATACAACATAAAAAACAACAATATCACAGCACAAAGGCTGGAGCGTCATCATCAACAACAACATTGCAACACGAAGGCTAGAGCATCATCAACATCAACACTAGGCTGTGAGTCTTCAGCACGAGGCTGGCATCACAACACGAAGTCGACTACACAATATCATCAACACGAAGTTGGCATCACAGCACGAGGCTGGCACATCATCACAACACAAGGCTGGCACATCATCACAACACGAGGCCGACATGTCATCAGCATGAGGCTGGCATCAAAACACTTAAGCTGGCACATCATCACAACATGAGGTTGGCACATCATCACAGCACAAGGCTGGCATATCATCAGCATGAAGCGAGCATCACAACACTTAAGCTGGCACATCATCACAGCACAAGGCTGGCACATCATCACAACACAAGGTTGGCATATCATCAACATGAAGCTGGAATCACATCACTAGGATGGCACATCATCACAGCATGAGGCTGGCACATCATCACAACAATTAAGATGGCACATCATCACAACAATTAAGTTGGCACATCAACACAACAATTAAGCTGGCACATCAACACTACTCCCCCTTTCGAGGGAGGTCCTTTCGGACTATACCAAGCTTATCTCAAAAGTGCTCAAACTTTAAACGAGATAGAGGCTTGGTCAACACATCAACAACATGTTCATCTGTGCTAACGTATTGGAGTTTTATGGCTCCTCTTTGCAACATATCACAGATGAAGAGATATCGGATCTCTATGTGCTTTGACTCATCATGGAACACAAGGTTCTCCATCATCTTTATACAACTTTGGTTATCACATAGGATCATGGTGGCTTCCATCTCCATATCAAATAGATTTTTCAACAACATCCGAAGCCATATGGCTTCACAATGGCGGAACATGCAACAATGTATTCCAATTATGTCATTCTCGGAGAAATGCTGAAATGCTCACTACTATGCCATGAAGTCATGGTTGACCTCAGACTGAAACAACATCTTGAAGTGCTCTTTCTATCAAAAACACTTCTAGCTCAATCTGAATCGATGTAACCACTCAGTTTGAAGTCATGATCTCTAGTATAATAGAGACCAAAATCCAACATATCGTTAAGGTATCTCATCATATGTTTTGCAACAACAATTTGAACACGTCTGGGTTCTACCAGATACTGACTCAAGAAAAAACATATATCTAGCCTGGTATTCGTCAGACACATCACTGAACCAATAATTTTTTTGTACATAGTAGCATCAACCAATTCTGACGAGGTATCTACCAGGAACTCCAACTTCGTTTTCATGGGTGTGTACATGGATTTACATTTCAACATGTCAAACCTCTTCATTTTAACTGCATACTTCCCTTGGTTAAGGAAGATCTTCTATGTGCTCTGCCAAACTTCAAGACCTAAGAGATAATGCATTTAGGTCTTCCATCAAACTCTGTAGCGAGCTTATTCTGCAATCTGTGATAATATTTTCTTCATCTTGTCAAGAATACATCATCTACATATAGTAGTAACATCATTGGTTCATCATTTATAACCTTGAGATAAAGGTTAGAAATAAATTTACTCTTGGTAAAGCCCAAACTCGTCAGGAAACCGCTAATTCTTCCATACCAAGCTCTAGGAGCTTGCTTCAACACATACATATCTTCCTTCAACTGGCATACATGAGTCTTTCTATCTTCAATCTTCAAATCAAATTTTCACATTACATTGTACAAATTTGGTACACTTTCTCAACTGCAACTCAATCTGCACAAACATGTGCTAGCTCTATGTGATTTCTGCAAGGTACTATCTGTCTCACTGTCTGGGAGTATGTCCTCTACTCTCTCTGCAATTGTTCCTTCTGGAATATGGGAATTTTCACCTACAGCTGCTCTGAGGCTGAGAATGATTGCTTCACTCTCACTATGGCTGCTAAAATATGAGAGTAACTCCTCTTATTCTATCACGATAACAGTTTCATCTGAAACTAAGAGTGGCTCCATAACTGATACTGAAGCTAGCTCTTCTTCTTTCATGGAGGTAAATTTATCTTTCATTGTAGTCATGTCTCCATGACCCAAATAATGTAAAGCAACAACTGCCACTTGATTTAAAATATGGGGACTACTCCCCTTGCATCTCATACTATATATGAATCATGGTTCTTCTGGTTGTCTTCATAAATACTGGAACTATTTCTTCAATAACTGGAGTAAGTGTCTCGTCATAGTATTCTCCCTCTTGCTGGGAGAATCCTCTTAGACACACATCAATATTTGTACATCTACAACATGCTTGATCTATATAGATCAATCTTGGAAGTCAATACCGACTTCTCTTCTAGTCTCCCAGAAGAGTCCATATCCTAGTCTTTCTGAATGGCTTCCTTCTTTGTCACTAAAACAAGGGAATCTTCCAGGAGATTTAATATATTCTAGGAGTCTTTGAAGTTACAATCTAGTCTTGTCATGTCATATGTCTCCCAATCTTGGAAGTTGTCTCTCCATCTGATCCTTTCTGAGATCAGGCTTATCCTTGATTTCTTTTGAGTCTACAAGGACTTCATCATCTCTTTACAGGGTATACTTGGTGTTAAATACCAATTATGAATGTGAAAGACTGAGTCAGGCTTCAAACGAGTTCTACTTCCGGTCAAGGTGGCTTCATTGACCTTTGAACAATTCTGCTATAAGTTCTTGTTCTAATATTCAGTCATCTTTGGAGCCTTATGCTCATTACAATCAATCTTCTTATGAGATACTTCGAATCTCAAAATATAGCTTCTTATTCATATTCTTTGGTACATGAATGTATATGGTCATGTACATAGTCTGCTTCATATCTCATCTAATATGTTGGCTTCTGCAACCTTCACTATAGCTTTCTCAGGGTTATCACTTGTGACCTGAAACAAGGTCACCAAAACAAGAAGCAAGAATAATACTCTTTTTGATAATAGTAGATAAAAAAAAGCACGAATAATCATCACAGTAGCTCCTTTAGAGATATCACTTGTGGTTTGTCTGAAGCAAAGATCAAAAGTAAGAAATACAATACGAAATGAGGCCAACACTCTTATAGTGTTATGATCAAACATTCCTCCATGGCAACCTGGAACTAACACAAGAGGTTTCTCCTAGAGGAGATGTTAGTTGTATCAGGCAAATAATTACATTAAGAATTTATCTCAATATGCTCACATGCTACCAAGTATAATACTTTTCAAGGACTGCTATCTCAACTATAGTGTTTTACTTGTAAATGGGTAGTCATCAACTTATCAAGTGCAATTTTGAATCTTATCAACTTAATTAATCAAACCTAGAACCTAGAGCCTTGTCCTCAAGAATGAGTGTGATGATTTTCTTCCAAGTCTCCTTCACTCAAGATGATGAGTGCTTTCTTCAACCTGTCTT
>WSFP011429149.1:0-21870 GCA_009831015.1 Picea engelmannii | reverse complement strand
TGGATAATTGGTCATATGTTCAACAAGTCGACTATGAACAACTTCCTTTCCAGATCAAGGCATGCCATTAATATGGGCACTTTGCTAAGAACTGCCCACAAAAAAAATCAGATCAATCAGAAGAAGGTGCTCAAGATCAATGGAATCAATCCAAAAGGAAGAAGGCAACAAGAAAAATACCAATTCAACATTCGGGTCAGGGCTAGGTAAGAAGCTCGCCCCCTCCTCCCCATCCAAATTCAAGCTCATCGCACAAAGGGGAATCCAATAAAAATAAAAATACAGAGCTAGTTAATTTAGAAGAAACCCAAGAGGAAACAAGGGAAGTCCAGGTCAAACATGAGGAAACAATCAAGTCAAGTCCAGAACAAGAAAATATCGAAGATCCAGGGCAAGGTCTCCCATCCCTTGAAAAGGAAACTCCCCTCCCTAAAAAATCCCTGAGATAGTAGAGCACCAGAATCTCGAAGGCTCAGGGGAAGACTCTGAATCTGAAATCTCATAACCAATCACAACAAGGAAGGTGGGAAGGAAATCCAATCGCAATCAATGGGAAACAAAAGCAGATCAAGAAAGTGAGTTGGGAATCCAAACAACTTTGGAAGAGATCCTAAAAGAGGATGGAAAATCAATAACAAATCAACCCACCTTAGCTAAAGGTGCATCCTCTTAGCCCTTTAAAGGGGGGGCTACCAAATCAATAGGTAAATAATGAAAGTTGTCTCCTGGAATTGCAAAGGAACGGGAAGCAAAGAAAAAAATGAATATTTGGGAAAATTAATACACATAGAAAGGCCTTCAATCCTTTTAATCCAAGAGACCAAAGTAAGGGAGTCTGAAGTTATTCAAGAAATGCAAAGAATCTGGAGAAAAAGTAAAAGTTTGGCCATAAGTGCAAGTGGCTCTTTAGGAGGGCTATGCACACTTTGGAGTTCAGATTTATTTCAACTGGAAGAGAGCCATCAGGAAGTGAATTGGATCCTGGTCAAGTTAATTCATATCCCTTCAGGTATGATCTATCATATTGTTAACATCTATATGCCAACTAATTATTGGAAAAAAATAGATTGATGGAACTCTCTTTTAAATTTAACATCAGGGGACCCACTTCAAAATTTTATAATAGCAAGAGATTTCAACATCACAAGACTTTTGAAAGAAAAAATATGGGGATCTATTGTGTGAAATCAATTTCATCAAAATATGGATGACCTAATCTCTACTATGGACCTTATTGATGTCCCCCCTGCAAAAAGACTTTATACTTGGAATAACATAATGGTCGGGCCCAGTCACATAGCAGCTAGGCTGGATCATTTCTTGATTAGTAGTTCCTTCCTCACTCAACCCTCCTCCTTTACTTCCAAAATTATCCCTAGGGATAGCTCTGATAATTTCCCCATCTCTCTTTCCTTTGAAAAAGATCCCAATTGGGGGCCTTCCCCTTTTCGTTTCAATCCCCTCTAGATGGAGAATTATGAATTCCCCCTCATAATCTCTAGAACTTAGTGCCAATGGATCACAAAGTCTCCAGTGTACATCTGAGAGTAGAATCTTAAACTCACAAAATTGGCTATAAATAACTTGGAAAAAACCTTCTCTCTCCCTCCTCACATGGAGGTCCTGGAAAAAAGAAAAAAACTAGAAGACATACAAAAAGCACTTGTGACAGTGGATGCTCATCCTGAAATCCTACAAAGGGAACAAGTAGTCCACCGAGAATATATAAAATCGTTGAGGGACGAAGAAAAAATATGGAGGATAAAATCAAGAAGCCTTTGGTTACAGTATGGGGAAAAGAACACATCTTTCTTCCACAAGAAAGCCAAGGTAAGACAATGGAAAAACAAAGTAGAGGATCCCCAACATGCGAAGTCATACAGGAATTTGAAGAAATAAAACAACACGCCACTAGGTACTTTAGCCGGCTGTACACGAAAAAAAGGGACTTGGATGTAGAGCTAAGCATCAACTTTATTTCTCACGTTCCTTTATTGGTCTCAGAAGAGGATAATATATAGCTCAACAAACAAGTGGAGGAAGGGGAAACACTGAAGGAAATCAACCAATTCAATCCAGAAAAGGCCCCAGGCCCTAATGGATTTACCATTCAATTTTTAAAAATATGTTGGTCCATTATAAAATTTTATTACATCAAGATGCTCATATATTTTCAAAGGTCCCATCGTCTAGGGGGAGCTACTAACTCTTCCTTCTTGGCTCTTTTTCCAAAATAGAAAGGTTCCTTCTCCTTCGATAGATTCCGACCCATATCTCTATGCAATGTCTCATACAAAATCATGGCCAAGATAATTTCCAACAGATTGAAGCCTATCCTTAGTTCCTTAATTCTATCCAATCAAGGGGGATTTGTAGCAGGTAGAAAAATAAGGGACAACATAATTCTAGTCCAATATGCAATACACTTAAGTCACAACCGAGGAGAAAAATGAATGGTGATAAAAATCGATATGGTAAATAATTTTGATAGAGTAAACCATGAATTCCTCAAGGTAGTTATAAATTTTTTTGGGTTTAATCATATCTTTATCTCTTGGATAAATTCTTGCATACCAAACCCTTGGATTTCTCCTCTAATCAATGGGTGGCCAACTCCTTTCTTTAAAGACACAAGAGGTTTAAGACATGGCTTCCCCTTGTCACCTCTTCTTTATGTGCTCATGCCATAACATTTGAACAACCATTTGGAATGGGAACACATCAATGGATCAATACTGGGACTCCGAATAGCCAAGAGGGTGAAGAGAATAAATCATTCCTAGTTTGTTGATGACACACTGATTCTAGGTGGGGCTTCAAGAATACTCACAAGACGATTCAAACTGATTTTGGATCAATTCACTCAGATCTCTGGAGGTCTCATAAATAAGAGAAAAATTCAAATTTATTCTTGGAATATTGATGCATAGTGTCTTATGGACCTCGCCCAAATTCTTTCCCTCCCCATATAAGAATATGGGAAGATTTTCAAGTACTTGGGGATGCCAATTTGCCTAAAATCCATCCCAGGGGAATATTGGCAAATCATAGTTCAAAATATAAAAGAAAATATGGAATCCCAGGGAGTGATTTGGTTAAACCTAGTAGGGTGCTTGGTTCTAATTAAATCAATTCTATCCTCCCTACCTTTATTTCAATGTTATTCTCTTTTGGCACCCATGGGAACTAATTTTTTTTAGCCTAGATCATAAAAAAGTTTCTATGGCAAGGTGGCAAATCAAACACCAAAAAATTCCATCTAGTCAGATGGGACATCGTGAAATCACCTAAGGATCACGGGGGGCTTGGGTTCTATGATCCAAAATTAGAAAATATAGCCTTGGGTTCAAAACTACTTTGGTGAATATCCATGGGAAGGAAAGAATGGTGGAAAATAGCAATCATAAAAAAATATGGTTTGGGAAACATAAAGAGAAGTGTGGATCTAATCCCTCCAAGCACCTCTAGTTCTCCTATTTGGAAATTGATCCGGACATCGATACTATTTCTACAAAAATACTTGTATTGGATCCCAGGAAATGGAAAATCTATCATCCTATGGGAGGATAATATTTTAAACCAAAGTCATTTGGAACATAATGCACAATATGAAGACCTTAAGGGTTGGATATAGACACAACAAAAATCAACTCTATTCGATATTTCATCTTGGATTGATGATGGAACATGGAATAACTAGAACTTTGGGGATTTCCCTTTCTAGCTCCAAAATCAAGTCCTATTGTTGGCCCTTGACCAAGTTTTGAGAGATCTTTGGTCAAGTTTTACCTACTTTGGAACTTTGACAGGCTGTCGAAGGAGGAGCGCAAGACGAAGTAGAGATCGCGAGATCTCGACCCCTTTTTGGGATTTGGGATTATGTAATGGGTATGGGATGTCGGCCCATGGTTTTACCCATGTTTAGGCCTATTTTGTAATGTATATATAGATGTATAGGAAATATAAGGATAGATATAGAGAATACATCTATGTGATGTTAGATAGATGGCTAAGTGCTAGATCTATGTGATCAAAGGATTGTAAGATCTCTATGGATAATGTGTGAAGCTTTTAGAGCTAAGTGCAAGTGACCGTAGAAGGCTTAGTGATGAACCTTGCTCGGGGAAGGCGGATCTGGCGAGGTGCGTGCAAATTTCCTGTCCTATGCATAGTAGGATTTTGTGGCTTTGTGCATGTAACTGATTGACTGAAGACAATAAAGAAGAAGAGTTGGTGGATGTAGCCCCAGGATGGGGGTGAACCACGTAAATGTTGTGTTGTCCTACTTTGTGCGATGTCTTGATATGTTTATGTCTTTACTTGCTAAAGTGATTTGATATAGATAGATAGATCTACTTATGCTTTGTGCTAATGATGTATATGAATATAGATATGACCTATGTGAATGTACTTAGTGCTTGAATCTGCTAGATTTAATCTACCTCATTATGATAAGTGCTTAGATACATCAGATTTGAGTGAATGATGCGATGCTCTATTTTATCTGTGCAGTAGAATAGTGGTTAAATATTGATGAATTGTCGGTGCTAAGTGATCTTTTAAGTATTACAATCACAGATCTATGTCCCAGATAAGGTTGCATACACCTGAGTTCTGGAACCACCCCTGCCTCTATCTCAGGTGAGAGTTCATCTGCTTCACAGGTGTTGCTGAAAGGGTCGGTAGTTAGGGTTTTGTTGGTGCACTATTGTAGCATTGAACCCTGGGTCTTCCCCTGTGCCAACACCTATATTGTATGAAACACCTGAAGGGGGAGGCCCCAGTGCATTGGAGAACACAAGATAGTCGAGGTTAGGGAGCCAATGATTAGTAAATGAAAGAAATATATCATACTCCGCTTCTTCAAGAAAACCTTCAAGAAATAACAAATAGGTGGCGAAATATCTAGAACCCAGACGGACTGCAAAAATCAACATATTTTGTTGGACTCTTTCTCATGGAAAGATCCTAACGAGAAAAAACCTTGAGAAGAGAGGGTTTCTTGGCCCCTTTCGGTGTGCACTGTGTGAAAGCAATTGCGAAACGACACAATATCTCTTATAGGACTGTGATTTCTCAAAGTAGGTTTGGTACTCAGTCTTCCAAGGTCTCTTCTCAAAAATCAGGTGGCCAACTAGCTTCAAACCCCTTATGGGAAAATGGGACCACTACTATCAGGGTTCATTTCAAGGAAAATTAATCTTTAAAAGGCTCTAGAAATACCTACCTAAATATGTTCTTTGTCAACTCTGGTTTGGAAGGAATCACATTGTATTTAAAAACAAGATAACACTTTGCCTTCTTGTTCCTACAATGGTCGTGATTCAACTGTCTAATTATTTGAATTCCAAATGACTCAGACAGGGGGACCTGAACATGTTAAATATGGAAGAAAAAGAACGGGTTAAAAAATTTAACCTTTCTCTAGTCCTCCAACCTAAGGTTACACAACGATTAAGCTGGTAGCTTCATTTTTTCGTCCTCAATATTAACACTTGGATTTCATCCCAAACGCTACATACCTTATGCTTTGATGGGGATTCAAAGGGAAACATAGGGGAGGGAGGTGCAGGGGAAGGGTAATGTATGGACCCGAAGGACACAAAGCTTTCAATTTCTATTGGAATCTAGGAATCACCACTAATAATAGGGCAAAATCCTATGCTCTATACCAAGGAATTAAATTAGTCAAGCAACAACAAATTTCTAGATCCAATATAATTGGCAACTCCAAAAACTTGATTAGAATATTCGTTTTTTACTCCATGCCAAAGGATATCCAGTTAAAGAAACTAGTGGACTACATTTGCCTCTCAATCAGAAACCTATAAGTGAATTTCTTCCATGTGGTCAGACAATTCAACACTGCAACAGACACAATGGATAATCTGGCCATAGGAAAACCCCAAGGTCATATCGGGGCAAGAGAATTGGAGTTCCATCTATATCCCCCGTGATCATATGAATAATACCCTATAATCGCAGCCCCCCCCACTCCTATGACCAAAGGAATAAATTGTCATTTCGACATTCCTTACATGTGCTCTCAAGTTGGACAAGTGGACAAGGACCTAGACACTTAGGCAGGCAACGATCTTCATCGATCAGGATAAGAATACAATCATGTGACACTAACTTCATTAAATCATCCCTAAGGTGGAGATATCATTTGTGTGTGGTGTATTACATCCAATACCATTACAAAAGTGCAACAATGGATCTAAACCTCTCAGTTCTGGCCCCAAATCATGGAAATGCATAGACATTATAGTGGGAGCATGTCATTCTAGTAGCAGATGTTAGCTTGAGCATGGAGAAGGCATCAATGAGTGAGAAAACTTGGTTATCTCAACCCCAAGTACAGTCCAGTTCCATCTATGTTCACAGTAGGCTTTGTTCTCCAAGATCAGTCATGATGAACAATGAAGGTGACATACCACATAAAAAGGTGATCAAGGTCACAATTTGGATGCATTCATTGGAATTTTGGTATGAAATTATCCCTCCGGGTAGGCTCGTGATTTTTGCAGCGTCTAACAATTCCTTCTATTGCATCATTTTTTTATCCTGAGGGTCTAGGACTCTTTGTCCTAGTTATATCCTCAATTCGTTTCAATCAATCTACGTGAGTGATAAGGTTTCTCTGCTGGGAAAATATATGGACCCAAAATATCTCAGGAAATGTATGGATAGTGAGATGGAGGTCAACGACTCAGAGAGCCACCAAAGAATTTTTATCATAATCCGTGCACTCAATTCAACTGTCTCATACGCATTGGAAACCATGGTACAACATTGAACCTTAATTGGGAACCTCCAAGACTAAGTATAAGCGCTAAGGAGCCAAAATGAGGACCTTCAGAGGATACTGGAGCAAAGAGAGGGATCTAGAGCTCAACATAATTAAGCCGACAATGCCTGAATCACCTTTGAAGCATCAATAGCTCCAATTCCCAATATTAACGACCCTTTGATGAAGAACAAAGGAAACATGGTTCTAGGCCTCCAAATTGGATCTAGTAGAAGACTCAAAAACTCCTTAATTACTTATGTTTTGCCTTTGTATATGTATTTTTTGTATCTATTACCGTCTATACACAATTCAAAGCTGCAGTAGTGTTAGAATTTGGAAAAAACTCAAGAAAAAGCTAGATTTTTACTGGGAAACATGATCAATATAGTCATTTTTGGACAACTTTGTAATTTTAAATCTCATCTTTTGTATCCTAATGGTCTTGGTCTTCTACATCACCGTGTAGAAGATTATTTTTTGAATTGTCAAAAATATTGTTAAAAGGCATTATTGAATTTTTTTCATGTTTAAGACTTAAGAAGAAGCACTCAAAGTTTTCTAGTGAAACCCTAGTTATAGTTTTGAGAGTGATTGAGGGTTTCACTGGGGGGGGGGTTGATTTCAGTCCAGAAAATGATGTCCCCTCCATTGTCTCGATGTGGGTTCAAATTCCACATATTCCCCTCCATTTATGGAGTAGTGATTCCCTTCAGTGTATTGGAAACTCTTTCAGTAGATATATTGATAGGGTTGAGCCAAAAGAGAACATATTTTCATGCGCTAGAATATGAGTTGAAGTAGACTTAGATAAGGGTATTATTGAAGCGGTGCTCATTTCGTTGGATAACTGGAAACATGTGTAGAAAATTGACTGTGAGAAACTCCCTTTCAAGTGAAAGCTTTGTCATGAGTACAAAAATTTTGCGAAAACAATGTAAGAAGATTGATACATATCAATCTCTTGGTTGTAATACCCCTAGGCCGAACCCAATTGTAAATGTAAATGCAAATGTACTTAAGTTGGTGAGTTGTTTGATATCATTTTTGGATGCACCTTCCATGGTATAGTGCGCACATGTACTGTGCAGTAAAATGATTAAGTGTGCACATTCCAGGATACCGCGACCAACAACTTAAGTGTGTGTGATTTTGAGGCTAGGGAGCCTTTGTGTATATGTTGTTTTTTATAGGCTGGTGAGCCAGTTTATTATAATCCAGAGGGATTGTGTGATGATTAGGGCGGAGAGGCTCAATGTTAAAGGACAATGATCCTATTTTTGTATATGTCTCATCATTAATATAAAATACATCGCTGCGTGCAAACTGACCACAATAAAAGAGTATGGGGGACTAAACTCCATTAGTTAGGGAAAGGGGGGGATAAAAGTTAAGGAAAAGGGGATAAGATAGGGAGCTTAATCCAAAAAGGAATATTATATTAATATTCCTCAAAGTATAAACTATGGATAATAATTTTATCCTAAATTCTAAGGATGGGGACAAGTGGGCGAAAGTAGCTCCCAACATGACAAGTGTCAAGTTGGGAACATGCATACATATAGTTTGGACTTAGTTCATTTTTTTTGGGGGGGATCATTAATTCAATCATTCCATGATCATTCACTGACTGAGTCAGTTGACCTCCGTACCTTCCTGTCACTGTACCTGGACCTGTATTCGTACCCATACCTATTTGTGTACCTGGTTAGCTTGGGAGCTAGACTGAAGAAGTGAGTTGTCAGGCCCGTGGGATATTGAAGAGGTGGGTTGTTAGGCCCGTGAGCAATATCTATAGGTAAGAAAATTGCTGGGAATTGATTTATGAAGGTGCTAAACTGCAACTACAGGACTCTGAGACTTCCTTTCCGGCCTGTTGCTGAAGTCAGGAAAGGAAGTGGGGTAGCCGAGAGACTGTTGAGCAGAGAAGGGGCACACTTCCTGAGGTGAGACATGCATGTGGGGAATGAGGGACTGTAGGCTGTTAGTTTGAGTTGGGACCTGTGACAAAGTCTTTCCTGTTGTCTGAGATACATTAGCCTAGTTAGGAATCCCCTTACCCAGGTGGAGTTTAGTCCTAGCTCGGGGGTGACCCACTGCTGAGAGTGATGAACAATGTGGTCTAAGGCTGGGAGGTTAATGGAAGGTCTGCACGTAGTTGGTGATATTCTTACCAATATAAGTGTCAATTGTGTGTTAATTTATATGCTACATTATTATTTATGTGTTATATTTTTGGGCATTTCATGTCTATGCTGCATGTATATTTTTAGTCTCATTTCGGTATGAATCTGTGCATTTACATAATGTATTTGTATGTTTTAAGTTTCATATATAAAGTTCTGCAAGAGTTTCTGTGTGTATATGATTTAAGTTGCATACAGTTCAATTTTTTTTACGTGGCATAGCCTAGTTGGACGTTGGGGATGTTACATTATGGTATCAGAGTGCACCAAAATTTGGCGCTGTGCGGAAAAATATTGACGTGCGGGTGTGCGCGCTAAAATATGGCACTGCACAGAAAAAAATTGGCGCGCGCGCTAAAATTTGGCATTGCGTGGAAAAATATTGGTGTGCGGGTGCACGTGATAAAATTTGGCATTGTGCGGAAAAATATTGGCCTGCAGGTGCGCGTGCTAAAATTTCACGTTGCACAGAAAAATATTGGTGTGCTGGTGCGCGTGCTAAAATTTGGCGCTGCGTAGAAAAATATTAGCGTGCGGGTGCGCACGCTAAATTTAGCATTGTGCGTTGCAGATTGAGTGACACATGTGTAATACTAGCACGCGGTGTGCATACGCATAATAATTACGTGCGCGACACGCACATGCATAATAATGGCGTGTGTGGTGTGCACCGTATTGGCAGAGCGTAGAGGAATTTTGTTGGTGCACGTGCAATGTGGGTTTATGCCATTGCAGTACAGTTTAATTAATGGTGCATGCGTAGTACCGGTGCATGGTGGGGGTGTACTAAACTTTGGCATGGTGCAATGTGTAGAGTGAAATGCGTGCATAATATTAGCGCGTGATACAAAAATTGCGCGCAACAGGTATTAGTGCATGAACCAAAATTGTGCGTGGTGGATATTGGCGCACGACAAAAAAGTAGTACGTACCAGTTCTTGGTGCGAACAAGAAGTGATCCACATTGATTATAGGTGCGCGGAACATGCGCTACCTTATGGTGTTTCTGCACATGCTAAATATGGCCGTACAGGCTCAAATTTGTGTGCACAAAGTTGTTTGGATGGTCTACAACAACAAAAAAACAATGAATTTCCATGACATTTTATACCGTTTGAACGTCATCTTTTTGCAGTGCGTTTTTGAGGCCCTTAACAACGTTTTTAGCCAGTCAAAAACCATAAAAACAGAGTGTACGAAGGTACACTTTGTCTTTGCAACTCAAATAAAAAATCCCAGAGAGAGTTTTCTAATGGTGTAAACCGTTCGTCAAACCAAGATTTTATGAGGAAGTTACAGGACAAATAGTGGAGGGTAAATTTTAAGACCCAACTAACTTCGAAGAACCAGATTGAGGCGTAAGTGCAATCAATGGAAATCTATTGAACCATAGAAGACATTCCTAGAGTTGAATTAAATTTCTGGGCATGTTAAAAATGTTTAAGATGGAAAATAAGGTACTTGTAACATTCCATACCAAAAACATGAATTGGCTGAGAACTTCAACAGGCTGTAAATAGCATCCCATAACACATAAAAAGGTGAAACTTAAAAAGACTATCCAAAATATGTATATTAAGAAACCCAATTGAGATCATACTAAAACTCCAATGAACATGGAGAAGGAAGGGATGAAAACATGAATATGGTAGAGACCATTAAAAATTTGCAGAAGGATGTCCAAAGACATAAAGATAATAATGAAAGTATTATGAGAGCCAAGGAGAAACAAGAGGACTTCAACATGAAGTTAATGTAGAGCTTGAACAAAATAGAAAAGAAATTGGATAAGGAGAGTGGCTCAAGCAAATAAGGAAGTCACAGGTCTCTTGATGAGAAAAGAAGAATAAGAAGTGTGGACATCACCATCACTCCCCGGGGAATTCCAATAAGAGGGCACACAACAACTCAAGTCCATCCTCTATCCAGAAGCATAAAAGGTCTGGGGTGGATGAGCTACGAGGAGAAATGAACAAAATAAAACCTCCTACATTTGAAGGTGAGCACGAGAAGGATGAATATGCAAAGACATGGATGTTGGGCATGAGAAAGTATTTTCAATTGCATAATTATTCTTCTCATGCAGAAGGAAGAATTGCCATCTATCAACTCAAGGGAAAGGAATCCATCTGGTGGGATCAACTTGTGCAGGTGCAACACATTAAAGAGAAAAGTGTTACTTGTAAGGTATTCAAGAAGTATTTTGAAAGGAAATAATTGACTAAGAGATACTATGCCAAGAAAATGAAAGAGTTTTTTGAACTCAAGCTTGGGAGTATGACCATAGATGAATATGAAAGAAGGTTTTTAGAATTGTTGAAGTATGTTTCTTTCATCAAGGATGATACGGTTAAGATTCAAAGGTATTTGAGTGGATTTCCATCATTCATTAGTGAAAAAATACAATATGATGATCCCAAGACATTGGAGGAGACCATAAGGCAAGCTAATAGCCTATATGATCAACAAAAAGCAAGGCCAACTTTTCAAAAAACTTGGGAAGACAAAAATAAATTCAATATGGATTAGAGGAAGAAGGGAACTAAGCCACCATTATTCATAAATAATCCCCAGGGACATACAACCTCTAGAGAACCCATAATGATTGAGACAGGGGGTCAAAGGCCAAGGAAATCACCTGTTCAATGTTGGCGTTGTAAAGAAGATCATATGTTTAGAGATTGTCCTCACAGAGGTGAAAAAGTGAGGATTGTTCACAATGTACAACAAGTTGAAACAACGGAGGACATGGGAAGAAATGTACCAAGGATCTTTGCAGCCCTGGACAACAAGCAAGCATAGTATCAATCATATATGATTGAAGTGGAAGGTATGATCAACAACCAAACCATTGCTATTTTAATTGATTCAGGTGCTAGTAATGGTTATATAGATCCTAATATGGTGTAAAGTTTTCATTTACCAAGAAGCAAGCATGAAAAACCTTCGTTGGTGCAGCTGGCTACCGAAACTAAAAGAAAAATTAATGAGATGGTTAAGTCATGTCTTATGGACATGAATGGACTGAACACCAGTGAATATTTGAACATCTTGTCTTTAAGTTCCTATGACTGTCTAATTTGGATGGATTGGTTGGACCAAAATCATGATATCCTATACTATCATAACAAGGCATTTACTTGCTTGGATGAGGAAGGAAACCTAAGGAAGGTGCATGGAATTCCCAGGGCAATGACCATCAGAGGAATTTCAGCATTGCAGTTGAAGAAATTTTATAGAAAAGGGTGTCAAATATTTGCAGCACATATGGAAGAGACACCTAAAGATAAGGTGTCAAATATTGAATATTATGCAGTCCTAAAAGAGTTTGAAGATGTTTTTAAGGAAATACCAAGATTACCCCCTAAAAGAGATATTGATTTATCCATAGATTTGATGCTTGGAGCAACTCTAGTATCCAAGACTCCATACAGTATGAGTACACCAGAATTGAAGGAGTTGCAAATGCAACTTGAAGAGATTCTAAAGAAGGAGTATATATGCCCAAGTGTGTCACCTTGGGGTGCCCCAGTTTTATTTATGAAGAAAAAGGATGGAACATTGAGACTATGCATTGACTTTAGGCAGCTGAACAAGGTAACTGTGAAGAATAAGTATCCTTTGCCAATGATCGATGACCTCTTTGATCAATTGAAAGATGCAAAAATATTCTCCAAGATTGATCTTAGGTCTGGTTATCATCAAGTAAGAATTAAAGAAGAAGACATCAACAAGACTACTTTCAGAACAAGGTATGGTCATTATGAGTTCACAGTGGTGCCCTTTGGATTATCAAATGCACTAGCTCTCTTCATGTGTTTAATGAATGGTATTTTCAGAGAATACTTAGATACATTTGTCATTGTATTTTTAGATGACATTATTATATATTCTAAGTTAAAGGAAGAGAATGAACAACACTTGAGGATGGTATTACAAGTATTAAGGGGGGCATCAGTTGTATGCCAAATTGAACAAGTGCTCATTCTATCAAAAATAAATTCATTATTTAGGACATATCATTTCAGAGGATGGGATAGTAGTGGATCCTCAGAAGATAGAAGCCATTAGAGGATGGTCAACGCCAAAGAATGTGACATAGGTCAAATCATTCATGGGCCTTGCAGGCTACTATAGGAGATTTATTGAAGGATTCTCAAAGATTGCATACCCAATCACTTTCTTGCAAAAGAAGGGAGTGAATTTTCAGTGGACATTGAATTGTGAAAAGAGTTTCCAACACTTGAAGCAATTATTAACTAGTGCTCCAATTTTAAGGATTGCAGATCCAATTGAAGACTTCAATGTATGTACAAAATCATGTAAAGAAGGACTTGGTGGAGTCCTTAGTCAAAATGGGTTTGTTGTATGTTATGAACCAAGGAAGTTGAAGGAGAATGAAAGGCACTATGCCACTCATGATTTGGAGTTGGAAGCCATAGTGCATGCCTTGATGAAGTGGAGGCACTACCTCATGGGGAAAAGGTTTGAGCTGAGGAAATAACATAATGGTCTGAAATATTTATTTGATCAACCAATTCTAAATGCTAGGCAAAACAGATGTTTAGAATTTCTTAGTGAATATGACTTTGATATAAATCACATCAAAGGGAAAGAGAACAAAGTGGCGGATGCACTCAACAAAAGAGTGCATGAGTTGCATGCTACAACCATTATCATGTACCAATCAGATTTGAATCACATAATTTTGGTGGCCGCCAAATCAGATTTGCAATACAAGGAATTTGTGGTAAAATTACAAGAAGGTATTTTGCAGTAGAAAATTGAAGAAAATAGATAATGATGAAATTCTCATGTACAGGGGTAGAATTTATGTACCAAATTCTTAGGAATTGAAAAATATGATATTGAGATAAATTCATAATGTACCTTACGCTGGGCACCCAGGTTATCAAAAAACTATTGCAGCTGTCAAGAGACAATATTATTGGCCGGGCATGAAGAAAGACGTTGCTGATTTTATTGTCAAATGTTTGGAATGTCAAAAGGTAAAGGCTGAGCATAGACACCCCACTAGTTTTCTACAACCATTACCCATTCTTGAGTGGAAATGGGAAGTTGTAACAATGGATTTCATCACCAAAATTCCTAGAACAAAAAGCAACATGATTCTATCATGGTAGTGGTGGATAAGCTTACTAAAGATGCCCATTTTATTCGATTTAAGCTCACTCACAAGGCAACCAACATTGATGATGTTTATATGAGAGAAATTTCTCGATTACATGACATACCCAAGACAATTGTGTCTGACAGAGATCCAAAATTTACCTCAAATTTTTGGAAGCGATTATTTAACGGCTTTGGAACAAATTTGAATTTTAGCACAACTTATCATCCATAATCAAATGGACAAACAAAGAGACTTGAATCAAGTGATTGAGGATATGTTGAGGATGTATGTGATGGATAAACCATCAAAATGGGAAGACTACCTACACTTATTAGACTTTGTTTTTAACATTGGGTACCAAACATCTCTAAAGATGAGCCCATTTGAGGCACTTTATGGAAAAAAGTGCAACACACCGGTAAGTTGGGATAACCCAACAGATAGAGCTGTGGTTGGGCCAGATTTTCTCAGGGAAATGGAGGAGAAAATGTTGAAAATAAAACAAAATTTAAAGGCTTCCCAAAACAGAAAGAAAAACTATGCTGATAAGGGCAGAATTCACAGGGAATTTAAAGTGGGGGACCATGTATTCTTGAAAGTGAAGGCCAACAAAAGTTCTCTGAAGTTGGGAAATTGTTCAAAGTTGGCAACTCGTTATTGTGGGCCGTTTGAAATCATAGATATGATTGGTCCAATAGATTATATGACTGCATTGCTTGCATCTATGTATTTTCATAATGTATTCCATGTATCATTGCTCAATAAATATATACCTGATGCTAATCATTTTATTGATTGGAATGTGATTCAGGTGGAGCAAGAAGGCACTTTCCAAGTACATATGGTACACATTCTGGACTGGAAAATATAACAACTTTGGAATCAAGCCATAGGGCTTGTAAAGGTCCAATGGACCTGGTACGGTCCTGAGTATGCTACTTGGAAGCATGAGGATGCAATGCGGGTATAATACCCACATCTTTTTGAATATTTTGGATATCTTGCTGATATGTGTACATGATGCACCGAGGACAATGCATAAATAATGGTAGGGGATTGTAATACCCCTAGGCCAAACCCAATTGTAAATGTAAATAAAAATGTACTTAAGCTGGTGAGTTGTTTGATATCATTTTTGTATGTACCTTCCATGGTATAGTGCACACATGTACTGCACAGTAAAATGATGAAGTGTGCACATTCTAGGATACCGCGCGCAACAACTTAAGTGCGCGTGATTTTGAGGCCAGGGAGCCTTTGTGTATATGTTATTTTTTATAGGCTGGTGAGCCAGTTTATTATAAGACAGAAGGCTTGTGTGATGATTAGGCCGAAGAGCCTAGATGTTAAAGGCAAGTGAACCTATTTTTGTAGATGTCTCATCATTAATATAAAATGCATCGCTGTGCGTAGACTGACCACGATAAAAGAGTATGGGAGACTAAACTCCACTAGTTAGGGAAAGGGGGGGGATAAAAGTTAAGGAAAAGGGGCTAAGATAGGAAGCTTAAGATAAAAAGGAATATTATATTAATATTCCTTGAATTATAAAGTATGGATAATCATTTTATCCTAAGTTCTAAGGATGGGGACAAGTGGGCCAAAGTAGCTCCCAACATGACAAGTTTCAAGTTGGGAACATGCATACATATAGTTTGGACTTAGGTCATTTTTTGTGGGGGATCATTCATTCAATCATTCCATGATCATTCACTCACTGAGTCAGATGACCTCCATACCTTCATGTCATTGCACCTGAACCTGTATATGTGCCCATACCTGTTTGTGTACCTGGTTAGCTTGGGAGTTAGACTGAAGAAGTGGGTTTTCAGGCTCGTGGGATATTGAAGAGGAGGGTTGTCAGGCTCATGAAGAATCTCTCTAGGTGAGAGAATTGTTGGGAATTGATTTTCGAAGATGCTAAACTGTCGCTACTTAAATCTAAGAATTCCTATTCGACCTGTTGCTGAAGCCCAGAAAGGAAGTGGGGCAGTCGAGGGACTATAGGCTATTAGTTTGAGTTGGAACCTGTGACATAGTCTTTCCTATTGTCTGAGATACATTAGCCTGGTTAGGAATCCCTTTACCCAGGTGGAGTTTAGTCCCATCTCGGGGGTGATCCACTGCTGAGAGTAATGAGCAGTTTGGTCTAATGCTGGGAGGTTCATGGAAGGTTTGCACGTAGTTGGTGATATTCTTACCAAGATAAGTGTCAATTGTGTGTTAATTTATATGCTACATTATTATTTATGTGTTATATTTATGGGAATTTCATGTCTATGTTGCATGTATATGTTTACTATCATTTCCATATGAATCTGTGCATTTACATAATGTATTTGTCTATTTTAAGTTTCATATATAAAGTTCCGCAAGCGTTTCTATGTGTATATGATTTAAGTTGCATATAGTTCGAAATTGTTTACGTGGCACAACCCAGTTGGACACTGGGGATGTTACACTGGCACTGGGAAAGAATGTCAGTGGCGAGCTATGTCAACAAGTTAGGGATCCATTGGTAATAAAATGAATCCACACTCATTTTTCTTTCGTATGTCTTCCTCTAGACCCTCCCAAGGGGGCGTGACACACCCACCCAAGTCCTCTTGAAAACCTTGATTTGTTTTGAAGGTTCCCAAATACACAAATTTGTAACTATTTCACAAGTGGTAGATAAAGAAGAGGAATCTGTACCAACAACCCATGGGGATAGGTCCTCTTTCCCTCAGGAGCCTCCTTTAATCCATATTTCTTCTGGGTCACCTATAGATAAGGTTGATATAGTTTTGAAGTCAAGAGAAGAAAAGAGAGTCATTTTTATGTTTCTACGAGTGAGGATGTGGTTCTTCATGATCTGGGCCTGGAAGAAGTAGAAAAATTCAGGGATGTAGAGGTTACTTTCCCAAAATCTAAATCTAGGGATCCTGAGACTGAGTTATCTGTGGATGAAGAGCAAGATGACATGTATTTTGAGGAAAATTTGCCAAGAAGGTTAGGATGAGAGGCAACACACATAGTTCGATAAGAGTAAGTAGATAAGGACATTATGATGGGGTCTCAACAAACAATAGTCAAAATGATGGGGGGTTCCAAGCCACCAAAAAATATAGGAAGCAATGTGGAATACAAGGGGGGATCTTCTCAAAACCTGCATAAATAATTATTTTAGTCTCGTAGAATTGCAAGGGTTTAGGAAACGACCCAAAATCAATCGTTGTCAAATACTTAGTTCAAAATGAGAAGCCAAAAATACTCCTAATCTAGGAGACTAAAAGGAAAGATGAAGAAGTAGGAAGAATAGAGAAAGGACTTTGTAAATTATGTGAAGTTGTCATGGAATATTCAAGGGGGACCTATGGAGGACTTTGCACCCTTTGGAATACAAAATAGGTATGCTTAGTATTTTCCTTTCAAAAATAGTAGTGGATACTAACTAAATTTGATTATGTGCATAGCGATAAGCATTTTGTGGTCAGTAATGTGTATAGGTCAGTTATCCCAATGGAAAAAATGTTTTTTGGAGATCTATTTTAAGTCTAAAGGATTCCGAATTCTTGATTGACTGTAGAGTAGCCAGGAATTTCAATGTCACTTGAAATAGTTTAGCGAAACAAGGTGATACCTTCGGTAGAGACCCATTTTCGTGAAAAAATGGAGGAGTTAATTGCAGATTGGGATATTTTAGATTTCAAGCCATTAAGAGGAAAATTCACTTGGTCAAATAAGCACTCTGGGCTTGGATATATTGCAACTTTTCTAGATCACTTTCTTGTTCATAACAACTTCTCTCCGAAGACACTACCTTGAGGTCCTTTATTTTTCCTTCCTTTGTTTATGATCATAAGCTGATCTCCCTCCATCTTCATAAGGTTCCTAATTTTGGCCCCTTACCTTTTCATTTGAACGACATTTTAAAAACCCCTTACCTTTACATTTGAACGACATTTGAACAACCCCTTACCTTTTCAATTGAACCCTTTGTGGCTCAACTATGAGGAAGTGGATATGTTGGTGGAAAATTCATAGAACAATTGGATTCCAAGAACGCATATGTACATATGGGAACAAAATTTCAAGATGGTAAATAAATCACTCAAACATTGGGCTAGAGTTTCCTTCAATCCTCCATCCATGGAAAAATAAGAGATAAGGAAAAAGTTGGAAAATTTTCAAAAATATTTGGAGGATAATGAAGTCACTGGCATGTTACAAAAAGAAGAACATCAAATTCAAATTCAATTTCAAAGAGCATTGAGGCAAGAAGAGGAATTAGGGTGCCTTAAATCACATAGTTTATGGCTAAAAGTGGGTGATAGGAATACAATTTTTTTTCATAATTAGGCTCAATCTTAACTATCTAGAAACAATGTGGTAGAACTTACATTAGAGGATGGCACATGAGTTGTAGATTTTGACAGCATTAAGGTGGCAACTAGATATCATTTTTCTTCTCTATATACTCAGTAAGAAGAAGCAAAGGCATAAAATGTGAAATCAATGTTGGAATTGATTCCACACCTTTTTAATCATAAGGATAATCTGGATCTAAATCAACCCATATATGAAGTTGAGATTTTTGTAGTGATTTGGAGCCTTGGTGTTGGCCATTGACCAAGTTTTGGAAAACCTTGGTCATGTTTGAGCAATTTTGGGACTTCGACAGGTTGGTCGAAGGCGAAGCAGAGATCACGAGATCTCGGCCCCTTCTTAGGGAATTTTTGGGTTTAGGGTTTATGTAACGGGTATGGGATGCCAGCCCATGGGTTTACCCATGTTTAGGCCCATTTTTTAATGTATAAATAGATATCTAGGCGATGTAGGAAGAGGCTAGTGATCTAAGTGCTAGAGTTTGATCTATGTGACTGCAAAGGTCTTTGTGCTTACTGTGTGTTAAGAACTTGCAAAGCTAAGTGAAAGTGATGGTAAGAATCTTGTGTGCAACTTGTAAGAAGGTTTTGTGCTTAAATCTAGTTCGGGGAAGGAGGATCCGACGAGGTGCATGCAGATATCCTATCCTATGCGGAGTAGGTTCTTGTGGCTCTGTGCTTGTAGAAAATTTAAAGAAGACAATAAAGAAGATAAGAGTTGGTGGATGTAGCCCCAAACTGGGGTGAACCACGTATATCCTGTGTTGTGGTTTCTTTTTGCATTATAGTTGTTATGTTATTGATGTGATGTGTGCTTATGATATATGTTAGATGCATTTGATATAATAGCTTAGTGCTTAGTAATGTGAATGAATGCTAGATCTGATCTATTTCCATGTGCTAAGTGCTTGGAAGTGTTAGATATGGTTGAATACCGCGCTGCTATGTAATTAGGGTTTGGATCTGTGATGTAAATAAGGGTTAAATGATAATGAATATTAACTCCTAAGTGCTCTGTTAAGGTATTGTAATCACAGGTCTGTGTCCCATCTAGGTTGCAGACACTTGAGTCCTGCAACCTCCCCTGCATCTACCTCGGGTGAGACTTCATCTACTTTGCAGGTGTTGCCGAAAGGGCCGGTAGTTATGGTTTTGTTGGTGCGCTGTTGAAGCGTTGAACCCTAGGTCTGACCTTGTGCCAAAAAATGGTTCCGTTGCCAGGACCTGAAACTGTGATTGCTGGGAACTGAAGAAAAGAGAAATATCTGTGCGTAGATCTACTACCCTAGTGCAAAATATTCTACTTGACTTGCAAAGCTCTGTTCTAAGAAGAGAATTCCGATCTGAAGAAAAAAAAAAGGTAAGATCTTGAAGCTGTGTGCTCTGAGAAAAGTAAGATAAGTGAAATTTTTTATTTCGAAAGAATGGATCTAGGTATGTTTAATAGATTTGGCCCTAGTCTAAAAACTAGGGTACAACTAAAAGAAAGAAGATTTGATATGAATAGATCTGATAAGAATAGTGAAAGATATGTTATTCCTATGCATATAAAGAATGTGTTAAGCCCTAATATTGGCTCATTACCCCTTAATTGGGGCATATTACATTAGTAATGTTATTTTATTTATGTCAGATTTATTCTATTAGTTGTAATTATACTTGCTAGTCTTCTATATGTACCAAGGAGACATTTTCATTTGCAATCATCTTGTACTTGAACATTTATGTGGGGTAAAAGGAGGTTGCCCCCTCAAAGAGGCTTATTATTTGAAATTATCTCCTTTTCAAGGCGTTGAGTACTTATTCTGAGGTTTTTCTATGCTATATTGATATTTGTCTCTTAACATATGGTATCATATCTCAAGGTCTTGGAGTTTCGCTTCTACATCTGAGACACCGTGACATTTTCGCTATAACATTTTTTCTACAACGATTTGGAAGGAACACATTGGAGGATATTTATTAGAAGGATCAATGTACGTCAATTTAAAATTTTATCTCTCGAGGCATTATACTTTCATAGATATAACCTTTGTAAGATAGGGTTCTAGAATCATCCTGAATTGAGTCATTGCGGAATTTTAGCTATAATTTTTTTTCTGTAACATTTCAGACCCCGAAATCCAGGGGATATTCTCAAAAATTAGTAAGGTATCCATGGTAGAAATTTCAGATTCTGGGTCATCTTAAATTTGTAGATACACCCTGTGGAAGATAGGGTATTCTTCCTAGAGTATCCAAATTGAGTGATACTAGTTGCATTGGATAGTGGACAACCCGTAGTAGTTTTGGTACAAGTTTCATAATTTTATATCAATTATTTTGTTCTGGGCACGCTATACAAGTGAGATCTCCCGGAAAGGCCAAAAATCAACAAGTTGTGGGGAAGTTACCGTAAATTCCACTTGGAACATCCATTTTTTATTAGACCTGTGGCATTGAAGAGAAGAAATATCAGAGACCTACAAAAAATAAAAGTTCATACTCAGAAGGGCCGAAAATTTGGAGATACACTAAAAGGAATATTTTCTAGCAGAACCACCTCAAAATCAACGTTTAGAGTAATACTTGGGAAACATGCCACCAAAAAAGGGAACTTCTACACCAAATAAGCTTCTAGAAAATCCTACTTGGACTCTTGATGAAGGTGAGGAAATGCGTAGGGACATAAATGATTTACAAAAGAAGACAATAACAAAATATGAACTACAAGAGATGATGGATTCAACAGAAGCTAAGTTTGAGGCAATAAATACTAAGATGGACGCTTTAAAAGGGGAGATCATGGAAGGATTGAAAAATTTTCTAATAGAGAGGACACCTGAAAGTGAAAATGTATCCCATGAAATTCATGACGAGGACACAAGGAAGGTGAATCAAGAATGGAGAATCTCCCACTTTGGGTTGAAGACCAACCACGTTCCTAAGATCGATATGAGAAAGTTTGATGGCAAGGACCCAATCACATGGATACTTCAGATTGAGAAATTATTTGATCTACATAATGTGCCACATACACAAAAGGTATGAATTTTTTCTTTATATTTAGAACCCAATCAATTTGTATTGTATCTATGGCTTTGTTCTCACAAACCACCCATCACTTGGACAATTTTCATGAAAGAAATGATAACACACTATGAGGATACAGGGAGAAATACCCTTTTTAGCCAATTGATAACTCTCAAGCAAAAGGGTTCAGTTACCGAGCACATTGATAACTTCCAAAGATTGAATATAAAGGTAACAGATATTCCATATGAGCACTTGATTGATGTATTCATAGGAACTTTAAAGGATAACATTCAACATGAGGTTCACCTTTGGGAACCCAAATCATTGGATAATGCATTTAAGGTGGCAAGAAATGTTGAAAGTAAAAATATGGCTATG
>ML865736.1:7325-21870 GCA_009831015.1 Picea engelmannii | reverse complement strand
TTAACATCCTTTAATAATTTCATGTAATTAAATTGTACAATATCAATATTTAATATTAATACTTTAGTATTGAAAATAATGTTTTTAGGTAGTGTTAGATAGTTGATAGGGATCACCATTCGTAAACAATCACAATCTTGAGCTCGCCAGCCCTAGAGTCCATCTGTCAACTGTATATCGTGAAACTCTCGGTGCTATTTGAAGGACACAGAACAATATAAGTGCAATGTTGAGCCATCCAACCCACAAGTCCACCTGTCAATTTGTATATAGAATAACTCTTGGGTGCTATTTGTAGGACACGGAATAATAGAGGCCCAATTTTGAGCCCGCTAGCTCAATAATCCGCAATCCAAAAAGTGGCTAAGTATGGAATGCAGGATCCGTACATGCTCTATAAAATCTCATGTCCATACTTTCTAAAAGTACATATTAAGTATGTATTACTCATTTTTCTAGAAAATTTCTTGGTGCGGAAGTTGGCGGATTCACGTCTTCATATTTCAATTACTTTTATATCACCAACCCAATTGACCGCTTCCCTGTTTCATATTGTACAAACGTTTTTGTCTAATTAAATTGTACAATATAAATATTTAATATTAATAATTTAGTATTGAAAATAATTTTTTTAGATAATTTTACATAGGGATTACCATCCGTAAACAATCCCAATCTTGAGGCCGACAACCCTGGAGTCTGTCTGTCAATTTGTATATCGCAGAACTCTGAGTGTTCTTTGGAGGACACAAAACAATAGGAGTGGAATGTTGATCCATCCAGCCCGTAGGTCTTCTTATCAATTTGTATATCGTGGAATTCTGGGTGTTATTTTGTAGGTCACGAAACAATAAAGGCCCAATTTTGAGCCTGCCATCCCGAAAACCCGTGATCCAAATAGTGGCTAAGTATGGAATGCATGATTCGTACAAGCTCTATAAAATATCATGTCCATATTTTGTAGAAGTACATATTTAGTACGTATTACTCGTTTTTTGAAAAATTTCTAGGTGTGGAAGTTAGCGGATTCACGTCTTTAGATTTCACTTACTTTTATATCACCATCCCGATTGACCACTTCCCCGTTTCATATTGTACAAACGTTTTTGTCTAATTAAATTGTACAATATCAATATTTAATATTAATAATTTAGTATTGAAATAATGTTTTTAGATAATGTTAGATAGTCTATAGGGATTACCATCCGTAAACAATCGCAATCTTGACGCTGCCAACCCTAGAGTTGGTTTGTCAATTTGTAAATCATGAAACTCTGAGTGTTGTTTGTATGACACAAAACAATAGGACTGAAATGTTGACCCGACCATCATGCATGTCCTCTTGTCACTTTGTATATCACAAAATTCTGGGTGCCATTTGTAGGCCATGAAACAATAGAGGCCCAATTTTGAGCCCGCCAGCCCGAGAACCCATGATCCAAAAAGTGTCTAAGTATGGAATGCATGATCCATAAATGCTCTGTAAAATCTCATGTTCATACTTCATAGTACATATTTAGTAAGTATTACTCGATTTTTGAAAAAATTCTAGGTGCGGAAGTTGGTGGATTCATGTCTTCAGATTTCACTTACTTTTATATCACCAGCCCGACTGACGTCTTCCCTGTTGCATATTGTACAAACATTTTGGCTTGCATTTCTCCGAATAGGTGAGTTACCGGATAGGCAAGGTCAATATCGCATTTCCATTGTTCTGTCGCCTGCAAACAACACCCTGACTTCCACGATCCACAAATTAGCAAACAAATTGAAATAAAAGAATATATATTGTGTGAAGTCTAATGGAACAATCATATGAATGAGAGGACTTTAAAATTCAAATTCTTTGTTGTTATACTTGCAGTGAAGCTAACAATACAAAAACTTTACTTAAACATCCAAAAAAAAAAAATCTTGTAACTTTTTGATGCTTCTCTTATATAAACAGATCTGCGAAACTATAAACATCGATCAATGTATCTATTCCTTGATTTAAGAACCTGTTAACATGTTTAATGCACTCCATAGTGTTACACCTAAAAATTACTCACTTCGATAGTGTCACAAGTGTCGTCATTACGAGTGTTGTAAGTGTCGCATCTTGTCCACAAGTGTTGCATCTTGAATATAAGTGTTGCAAGTGTCAAAAAACATCAGATTGCCATATTGCATATGTCATGCCTCTAAAAACATCATGAAGACACTTAAGACACCTCAAAGGATGGTTTGGAAGAAGAGAAATCACTTGACAAGAAGTACAAGCCTTTTTCCATGGAAAAACACTCAAAAACTGAATTTTGGAGAGGCACGCTCCCCTACCCACTTTCAGGAAGTGTTGGCACTCCCTGATCCTCTTTGGGGAAGTGCTTGAGTGCTCTGTACACCCTTTTGGGGGAGCGCTACCCTTTTTTGAGGAAAATAAGGGAAGAATCCCTCAATTCTTGAAGGTAGTTGGATTCGAATAGATGGTCAAGGCATGATCTTAGGGAAGATCCTCAACTGAAGGAGATGAATCCTCATCTTGTCCCAAAGATCTCTCAAGTGGTTGGACCTCTCCAAATTTATATAAGGAGGCCTTCTCATGGTGAAAGGTACAATGAAAATTGAGAATTACATCAAACTTATGATCTCATGAGTGAGATGCCATCAAAGCAATCAGTGGATATTACTTGAGAAAAAGGGTTGGACAAGGAGAACTGGAAGAAGATGTTGCAACTTCATTCAAAGGATTTTAAGTACTTTTACTTGTTCTCATTAATATAATCAATGCTTGGCCTGTTTCTTTCAAACTTGTGCTTGTTCCATATGAGTTTGTTTGCAGTAGATGGATCTATGATTGAGATAATCTCAGTAGAGTAGGAAGTCCATTGTATCATTGTTTGTTTTGCAAGACCTATCAGGGAGCTCAATATCAAAGCTCAGCTAGGACTTTGCAAGGACAAACGTCGCTAACAAGGTACATATCTTTCTCCTTCTCTTTCATTTATTAGCTTGATTGGATCTAAAAGGAAGTCAGTGTCCATGTTAATCACTTTCTGTCTTAGCCTTATAAGTCTAGAGACCAAGAGGGAATCTACTTGTCCACAGGGAGATTCACCTACAAAACATAGTTACTGTTAAGACCAATTACCGCTTCTGAAAATATTCATTCGCTTTATCTTTTCCCTCTGCTTTCCATTTCTTTACTTACTCATTTTTTGGAAAATGTCTAGGTGTGGGATTTCGTAGATTCATGTCTTAAGATTCCCATTGTTACTTTTATATCACCAACCCGACCGATCGCTTCCCCGTTTCATGTTGAACAAACTTTTTGAATGCAGGTTCCTACATAGGCAGGTTCAACATTGTGTTTCCATTGTTCAGTCGCCTGCAAATAGCACCCATAATTCCACAATTTACAAATTAGAAAACAAATTCCCCTTCATCTCGTATGCTTTATCTTTCTGTTTACTTGGGCCTTTTTCCAAATGTTTCATGCTTTTATATACAGAACCCGAAGTTCAGCAATATACAAATGGCCCTCTTGACATTGCACTTCCATTGTTCCTCTATGCATAATCAACACCCAAAATTCCCCGACATACAAATTAACGGCCGATATCTGTCACTAAGATGAAATATGACCATTGGTCCCTCACGTCTCCTGGGTATATCTTCTGCCCTTTTTTTTTGTAACCCGCTTGACTGCTTTCCATACTTGGGCATTTCTTGGAATCTATTTCGCGGGTTGGCGGGTGGACGAAATGTACAATGCTTGGTTGCAATTCACCATCACGACTACCTTCATACTTATTTCTAGATATGCAATAATTAATCTTTAATGCTAGTAGTTCATCCTGCAGGAACCGTTAATATTGTCATTAATGTCTGGAAGGTCGGAGAAGATTTGTCATTACTACGAATTAAACCAAGATTTGTGGATAAGAGTGTTATCCTTTCCAAGTATTCATTTCAAACATAATGCGATCTGTTTCGTGCGCCAACAGGTTGGCGCCTATAAGAAATCTCTAATTCTTAATCTCTCTTCATCGTCACCACCACCTTCGAACTTTTTACAAATATGCAATTAGTGAGATTTAATGGTAACAACGCATTCTGCACAAACCCTGAAGATTTTCATTGATCAACGAAAGGCTTGAGGATATATTCCATTGATACGATTAAAACATAATTTGCAGAGGGTTATATTATCCATCCCCAATTTTTATTTCAAACATCATCTGGAGAAAGCAAAAATTCTTGTTAACTTCTGGCAGCAGTTCTATCCAGATACAGTAAACACATTCTGGCATAATAGCCAGAGGTTCCACTATTCCAGGGCATATTCTTACTACTCATCTTCCTCCACCCAAGAGAAAAAAAGGAGATGGAACCTTGGTATACCGAGAGATATATTTCAAGCCAAATAATTCCAAGGCAACCCTTCCTGCTCAGAGAACCTGCCTAGTTTCATTGATGGTTGGCACAGAGGTTGATGTCATGGATTTTGAGCCGGAAGAAGATGATATGATGGGCGATGATATGACAATGGATGATGGAAATGCAGAGACTGTTCCCACTCTTGCGCCCAAATTTAAATCAACCATAATGGGCAGAACTTCATGGCTCAGTGATGGCAGTCCTAACAACACCAAAAGGAGTTTTAGAAAATAAACCGACATTGAACGCAATAGCCACTTTGTATCTCGAAAGTAGGAATTCCAGAGGTCCAAATTAGTCTATTCTGGGAAGAATACTTTCACTGTAAAGAAATGATATGTTGATGCTCCCAGAGATATATTTCAATCAAAAACAAATTCACTTGTGGGACTACTGTCATGTTCTCTGGATATAAAATTAACATCTTCGGGAATGAGGACCATAACTCTCACTGGTGCAAGGCATATTTCTACTAGTCATCTCCTTCCACCCAAAATGGACTAATTTGGGCCTCTTGAATTGTACGTGCAACCTATGTCCCTAAAGTTTTTTCAACTGTGCAGAGGTGGTTTCTAGTTGTGTCCCACCTTTCAGTTAAGGGATATTCCATTTTGCCTACAATGTTTTTCGTCTTCTTCCTCACGGGAAGCTTCTGAAAACTATCAATTTTACCACAGGATGGTTCATCGAGGAGAAAAATTGATAAAAGAGCATCTCTCCACGTGACCCAACCAACCAGCCAGCCACGTCAGCGCGTGCATTCAAGGTTGAAGAGAGGCGCAACCCTCGTTTTCAATTTTGAATTTGAATGTAATTAAATTTTTTAGGTTGTTGAGCCGTGAGGCTGTGCTTTTCACATGCGTAGAAGTAGGTAGGCCTTAAATGTTGAAGACTGAGATCTAGATCTGATTGTGGACTAGACAACCCATTCAATGTAATTGAATAGGGTAGGTGAGGTTGGAGGGAAGCGCTCTAAGATCCCCCTCATGTAAAAGATCAATTACGATCTCATTTTGATATAGTTGAAAAAGAGGAGAGAGAAGAAGAGAGAGAGCTGAGACTTTGTTACAGTCCACGCTCAGAACACTCTTGTAAACAGACATTTTATTAATACAAACTAGAGCAGTTTTTCCTGCATGATTCTGTGTTGTGTAGATGTTTTCATGTGTTCTTCATATGTTGTAGGTTTGCATTTGCATGGATTTGTTTGATTTTCAGACTTGAGAGGTTCTTTGTGGTTTCATGCCAGGAGGGCATGACAGAGTACTGAGGTCTCTGAATACCAATGCACAGAAGCACTTCTGAACTATGTGGATTTAGACAAAGACGTGCCAGGTGGGCACAGGAGCTGAAATCACCAACTCAAGGAGAAGACCTGTGAGGTTGTTGAACACCTCAGGAGGAAAGTCTGTGGGGAAAAACATATTTGTAGACAGAAACTCTCTTTGAGTTCTGTAAATATCTACCAGGTGGGCATTGAGCCAGTGCAAGGAGTGCACAGAAGAAGAACTCTGCTGTGAGTTCAGAAAGAAGACATAAAATTTTCTATGAGTTTTGTATAACTCTGCCAGGAGGGCATTGAGTCAGTGTGAAGATAGGCACAGGGAGAGAACTCTTTGAGTTCTGTAATTAGAAGAAGAATCCACTGAAGGATCTTTGCAGGGTTGTTAAACACCCTGAAGGACTCAACAATAGGTTGCTTGAGTGAAGGATAGCCAGGAGGGCATCCAAATTCTCCATCTGAGGGAGAAGGAAAAAGGACTGAGTTCCTTAAGTTCTAAGTATCAGAGAAGTTCAGAAGAGATAACACTTTGTGTGCAAAGACTCTGCGGAAGCGCAGAATTCAGAATCCTTCAAGGATTCAGGAGTAAGCTCAGGAGGAGTAGCGTCTTTGAGAATGCAGGCAAGACTCAATGTTATAGAGTTTGCAGAGGAAAGAAGGCAAAGGTCGAGGCCTTTTACATTTGGAATTCTTCCAAGTGTTGGGAGAAAAGCACCAAAGCTCAAAAGAAGCAACATCTGTCATCAGATCAGCCAAGGAGATCTGGACCATGGATTCGTGTCTACGAGCTCGAGGTTTAAACCCTCGTAAGTAGAGTGAAAGTCCCGAAAGAGTTGGTATCAGGATTTTGGCATTCAGGTGTTCAGGAGTTCAGAGGACAAGAGGTCGAGACACTCAACATCAAAAGTCCCGAAATAGCAAATTAGATTTGAGTCATGCATCTGTGGGAGGACGTGTGTCGCGGAATCGTTCGTTTCAGAGATTTAGGCACCGGGACTCACAGAGGTGAGTGCTTAGACTTCGCGAGTGGTGAAGTCGTGAAATAATCTGAGCTGTCCATTAGAAGGAGGACACGTGTCACGAAATCCTCTCTATCGAGGATTCAAACATCAGGAGTCATAGAGGGAAGTCTCTTGACTTCGCAAGTGGCAAAGTCATGAGAATATCAGAGACGTCCATCTGAGGAGGATAGGTGACAGTGATTGAAGGATCGGCGAAGTGATGAAGGGGTCCAAGATTTGGATCTCATGAACTCGGAAGTTTGCAAGGTGAGAGCCCAAGAGTTGGGTGCTCCAAGTTGTGAAGTCACGAAATCATGAGGAGCAAGGACAGCCGTTGGATCCAGTTCACAGAGGACCATTGAATCAGAGCCTCATCACACGTATTGCGCATTCGGAGGTTCGTAGGTTGAGAGGACCTTGTCTCAACTACAGAAGTCACAAAGTGCCAAGAGCCGAGGCACAAGTGGGAACACATGGCAGAACCATAAGGTGGGGCCCACATGGTTGACAAATGGACACGCACCACAGGAGAAAGGAGTCAACACTCCATTGACTTCTCGCATCTCAGGGATTCGCGAGATAAGAGCATGAGAGCTCGACGCCGAAACTCACAAAGTGGCAAGTTGTGAGAAGTGTGAAGGGAGGTCAACCCTCGCTGACTTTTAAAGTCTCAGAGGTTCACACCATAGGAGCACGGAGGCTCAACCCTTCAACTTGCAAAGTCGTGAAGTTGCGACGGGAGCTAGTGCTTAGCCTAGCCGGTGGTCACATGTGGAGGGCACTGACAAGGAGAAGATATACCCATTTCGTGATCTCAGGTATCACAAGATTGGGAAGGAAGAGTTGTGAGATTCGACTCATGAACTCGCGAGATCACGAGGTTGTGTCAAGCGCCTTTGGAATTGGACCTTGGTGATATCACTGTGGTCTCTTGGGGAGAAAGGAGCTCACGCTTAGTGTCATTCACACAGGGGATTTTCTGAAAAGAACCTGTGGATTGATAACTAGAGATTCCAACAAGGAATCGAAAGAGCCGCTTCGACTCAGGAAAGTGATTGAACGATCCTGAGAGCGGACTTCGGCCCGAGGGTCAGAAGGGGGTCTGCATCAAAACTGCAAGGATCCTGCATACTGTGGATCCTGTGCCTATGTTTGTGGTAGATACATTCATTGTTTTGGCCTGAAGAACTGGGTCCAATTTCTAAGGATAGATGTACAATACTCAATGTTTTTTCTTTTATTTTTTTAAATGGATTTGCTATTAAAAAAATTTACCTTGGAGTCTTCGTTGTTGCTTCTTTTATGGATTTAACGCATGTTCTCATTGGCATCGTTTGGTGGTCTCGTAGTTATTCGATATTGTATTTACTTAGGTAATTTGTTCTAAGATGGAACATCTAACAATTATATGAAAATGTACTGTGTCAATTCACCAGGCCTTTATGAAAACAAAAAATGGATTACACATAGTTTCAAACCAACGTTCAATTATATTCGCAATGCAGATAGAACATAGCAATACCAAAGTACAATGTTGCAGAAAAATCATCATTCTTGCTTCTAGACATGCAATTATTAAGTTTTAATGCTAACAACCCATAATGCAAGCAGTTTAATACTTAAGTTAATATGTTACAGTCATGGAAGAATGTATCAAGAACATAATTACTCCCACACATTCCAATAAAATCTAATCTTCAACAAAGCATTTGCTCACAATTAGTAGAAAATGAAGTTTAATACTTAAGTTAATATGTTACAGTCATGGAAGAATGTATCAAGAAAATAATTACACCCATGGGGCTTGCTTGAAACCAAATCGCGCTTACAAAAAATGTCCTTCGCCTTTCTATTTTCCCACTCTTTTATCCCCTGTAGTTTCTCTTCCTAGTTACTTAATCATTTTTTTTCCGAAAATTCCTTGTTGCACGGGTTGGTGGATTCACGTGTTTCAACCGAGCGCTTCCCCTTTCTCTAAATTGTCCCTCTATTATTTTGTGTCCTACAAGTAGCACCCAGAGTTCCACGATATACAAATTGACAGGAGGACTTGCGTGTTGGCTGGCTCAACATTGCACTTCAATTTTTCCGTGACCGCCAAACAACATTTGGAGCTCCACGATATACAAATTGACACATGGGCTCCAGGGATAGTGGGCTCAAGATTGCCATTTTTTACGGATGTCAAAGTTTTAAAATGAGCCACATACTACATTTGCATCACAGAAGTTATATTAAAGGGCAAAGAATTTCCTCTATAGTTCTGTTTCCTGCAAATAGCACCCAGAGTTTCGCACTATACAAATCAACAGCCAGACTTGCGAGCTGGATGGCTAAAACAATGACTCAGATTTTCGTGATATACAAATTGACAGATGAAGCATACAACCAAGAACCAAGTAAACTCGTGGATCGTATTCCTAGTCATTTTTTTCTTTGCCCGCCACCTTCACACTTCTTTCCAAGGATATATCTTGGCAAGAAAATGGGATATTTGTTACAGATGTGAATATATTGGCCCTTCTTTTCCGTCTTCTATACTTAGCCAAATATTTGTTTCTCTTTTCCTTGAACTTTATCTTTCTCGTCACTTATTCATTTTTTTGAATATGTCTGGCTGCATGCGTGGGCAGACTTGCGGGTTCATGTTTGCACTCATGCTCTTATATCGTGACATCCACCGACCGCTTCCCCATTCCATACCCAAACACTTCTCCGACCACGGATTCCCGGTAGGAGGGCTCTAGATTGGACTTCTATTGTTCCATGACCTTCGAACAATACCTTCACTTCCATAATATATAAATTTACTACTAGACTCAGATCATGTCATCTTCCATATTACGGTCTACATATCATGCCCTCTTCTGTGGTACACATTTTGCACTGAAAAATTCTGAGAAATACAATTTAAATGTTGTATCCTCGTGTCTTCTATGGAACTATTGTCACCCCATTTTAAAGCTCGTCTGTCCGCTTTCCATACTTCACCATTTCTTTGAATTTCTTTTGTGGATCGTCGGTTTGGTGGGTTCAAGAAATATTTAGTTCCTAATCATTATTTCCTGTGCCTACACCCTTTTGCAATTAGCAATTACCAATTATATATAAGATATTATTTCTAGGCATGCAATTAGAAAGCGTTAATTTCAAACATCATGAAATGTCACTTCCGCATCCTCGGGTTCGTTCGTTCACGAAAACTTCAATCCTCACTTCCAAGAATGAGTCTACCCAATCATTTCCCTATTCCATACTTAGCCACTTTCCCAGAATTCTACAAATAAACAAACCAGCCGCTGAACTGCCCCATCATGCTCTCTTTTGTTTTACACATTTTGCATTCAAAACTTCCGATACATAAAATTTGACTGTGGAACACTCACCTCTCCTGAGTATCCCCATAAACCTATTTTTAATACTGTCCAACCTCTTTTCATACCTTTCCATTCATTCCTTGCTCTTCCTCGTCTCCATGACCTTCGCACTTGTCTATAATAAAAGAAAAAAGAAAAAAGAAAAAAAAGAAAAAAAAATATATATATATATATATACATATCATGTTTCTAAATATGCAATTACTGACATTTAATCCTAACAGCTCATCATGCAGGAACCGTATAGATTTTCATTGATGGGATAAAGTCTCGAGGAGATCTCTTATTAATATGCATTAAACCAAGATTTGTGGGGGGTTATATTATCCCTTCTAAGTGTTTATTTCAAAATCATGAAATGTCGTTCGCACGTAGTCGCCTTTAAACATTCAAGAAACCTCCAATCCTTAATTTCTCTTCGTCGTACCTGCCACATTCACATTTTTAAATATGCAATAGGTAATCTTTACTGCTAACAATTAATCATGCACCACCCATACAAATTGTCATTAATTAGCGAAAGGCTCGAGGAGCTTTCCCATTCATAAGAATTTAACCAATATTTAGCGAAGAGTTACATTATCGGCCCTAAGTGTTCATTTCTACCATCATCTAAAGAAAACCAACGTTCTCATAAACCTATCTGAACAACTGATGGTCAAGGGAATATTCTTATTACTAAACCTCTAATGCATAGAACGAAGTAATTTGGACCCCTAGGATTGTTCATGCAGGCTATGCCCCTGATTTTTTTACTGTAAGGACCTAATCTCTTGGTGCACCGATAAATTTATTTCAAACAAAAGAATTATTCCACTGTAGGACCGCTCTTCCATTTCTTTGTCACCTCAGGTCTTTTGCCAAATGTTAAGATTGTCGAAGCTAACATTGATGTTTAGAGGAGAATATTGCAAACAGTTCCTAGAAAAGAATAATAACGGGTTGGACCTCTTGCCCCATTTATTGGAAGACTTGATTCTAGTTCTTAAAGATATCATAAGCTTGCAGGTTATTTCATTTAGAAATTCATTCCACGAAATTGCCTGGTTGTTTACAAGAATAATGGGATAGGAGTCCACAACAACTGTTTCTTGGATGGCTCTTTATATTTTGTATTTCATAGTCAACGAACAAGCCATTTTTTATTGGGGCAAGTTAATTTCCCATAAAATCTGTTCCCAATTGTCAAGCTTCAAAAGGGAAAATAAATTTTATATGTCGTCCTACTTAGTTTTTGCAATAGCACATTGTTGTCAGTTTCTAGAATTGTCTCTATCCAAGAATGTCAATTGGGAATTCAACCCAGTAACGTTCTGGTACCAGGCCTTGTGGAAGCACAAGGCTTCCCACTATTTTTATGAGGTTTTTAATGGTTTCATGTATATTTTCAAAGTTTTGTTGTTAGGAGAAGATGCTCCCCGCATATCTGAATAGACAACTAGTTTTTTGGACAGGAAGGGAACACTTGAACATTTCGATAATTACACTGTGATAAGAATTTTTGGCTCCAGAGAAAAACCTGCTCTCCTTCCATTTCACATTATGGACATAATGTTTTTTGTAGAAGTAGCATATCGGTTGCATCTATTGCAAAAGAAGAGAAAAAAAAATTCATTCCTCTTCCTTGGAAAGTCGGGGAGTTCGTGTTGAAAAATGTCAACAAAATTGATGAATTCACATTGCATTATAGCAACTTCAACCTGAGATATGTTGAAAGCATAAGAGGGTTCGACCTCGATAATATTTTTTGACAACATTTACAAACGCTTGGTCTTGACGATTGTTTTTTCAAAAAACACATGTCCGAAAATAGAGACACTGGCGGAAATGCTCGTTCTTCTAATGTCGACAACCTAGACACACTGCAAAGAAGCAGTAAATTGTACAAGCAATAGGGGAAAGGCCCCGGTGACAAGATTGTTCAATCAACAAATAGCACTCCAAAAAGTACGACATCCCAGAGCATATCTCCAACGGTCCACCACAACAACAAAGAAACTCAGATTTATTCAAACGGAGGAGGAGATAATGACCCTCCTCACTCTAAAATTGATAGTTCTCACAAGCTTCCAGTAGACAAGAAGAGAAAAAAAAATGTAGGATAGGCAGAAGAGCCAAAAATTTAGAGTGAGAACATGGAACTTGACACTGATCTGGATATCATGCTTTCCTACCTTGATCAACCCGGAGATGCCATCCAACATAGTCATCCAATGGACATATCTGATACAATTTTTTTTTACGAAGATGAATCCTTCATGTTCCAGAGCATTGTTTTTGACAGCCAATCCAAAAAATTGATAATTGAGAAAAAAGATGTAAAAAATAAGAAAGGAAAATCTTGTTCAGAGGTTGAACTTGCCAACATGTGACCATCCGAAATCTTTCAACTTCACAAGGCGAGTGGAGATGCACTTCATGATTCCATTGGAGGCATCAAGGCCGAGAATGCCAGACTGAAAGACCGGGTCAAGGAATTGGAAGAGGCTTTGATTTCTATGCCAATGCATGTCAATGCTTTGGCAATAGCCATGCCTGCCACCCCTACAACCAACTTAAAAGGATCCTCTAGCCTCCTTGCATCTTGTAGAGGATATGTGGATAATAATATCAAGAAAAGAATGGAATTGGTTACTGAGGCATGGAAAACATCACAAATCATCACTTCCCTTGGAACCAGAGAACATAGTTTGCTCGAACATTTGCAGGCATAGTTAAAAGATGAAGAACATTTCTATTTAAACATGGTCCTTCCTTTTGGCACCATTGTCAACAATATTACAGAAACAAAAAGAGGACAACAAGATCTTCCATCCAAAAACCAGATCGATCAATTAAATGCATGCTGGAAAGAAAAAGTGAAGAACCTACATCTCATTGTTTAGTCATGTGAACAAGCCATATCAAAGAAAGATAAATTATTCACAAGGATGTCAATAATAAACTTAGATGGAAAGACCAACGACTTCCAATACCCCGACTTAATCACAAACTCCTTGCCCTTAACTAGGAAAGAGGTCAATAAACAGGTTGATATGTTTAAGTCATTCTCTTTGGAAAAGTTTTACAGAATCCTTGAATATGATCAAGCTCACATCGATGACTGTCTAGTCGACTACTCAGTACAGAATGAGGAAATTCATGAATCTCTATGTAATCTTTCTATCGACTTCCGGGAATTAGAAAAGGCTCTTTTCAACATAAAAATCCGGAATGAGATCAACGTCGCCCCAATGAGAAGCTACATTGAAGAATGGATTGAAAGTGAATTGAAGTAGGCCGCCGACGAAAGACAACAAACAGTTGCCACAATGTCATCAGTCTTCGATGACATCAATGAAATGACAACCGCAAGAAAATAGCAAAAGGGCTCATATGTACCATCACTGTAATTCTACTGATTGCATCCTGCTTTGTTTATCAACCCAATTATTTCACTTTTTTAAATAGAAATGTGTAGCCAAACACTTATACATTTCAATTTATTTTTTTTGTAGGTATTGCACTCTATCTTCTTTCTACAGTCATGTTTCTTGTACATATTTCTCTTATGGTCCGCGGGAGCCCCAATCCCAGTCTATATGACAAATGCATTGAAATTTCCAGTAATATGTAACAGACTTTTATTTTTTGATATATTTCAAAATTTCCAGTAATATGCAACAAACTTTTATTTTTTGACATATTTCAAATAAAATGGTTTTCTTATCTCATTTTAAATTTATGTCCTCATACATTTTTATCTTTCACTAGTCTATATGACAAATGCATTTAAATTTCCAAATTTTTTCTTACACTGTGCACAAATTGTTTTTTGTTATATACTTTCAAAAAATAAATGGTGCTCTACATGCCACGCGTCATTTACTGCATGGATACCACCCGTGCTTCATGCTTCTTGTCGCATCTTCATTGTAGTTTCCATCTGCCTCTACTACTTTTTCCTATCCCACTTCAACCCAGCACACTTAACCAATTATCTCTCTGCGGGGTCGCGCCTTAGCGCTAACGAAATTTTATGCCCCATGTTTTGTTATATACATGTTGCACACAACATTTCCATGATATACATTTTGCACCAAACACTTCCGTCATTTACAATTCAACCCCATTTTCCACAATTTACCTTATAACCTGCTTGGCAAGGACTACGCTGCCACACAGCCTTGTATCCATAAGTAATGGGAGGTAATGCTCATACATTATCGCTTGAGTATCTTCTTAGAAAATTTTCTTCTAATTCATTTTCCTCGTTCTCCATTACATGTGCAGGTTCATTGCATCATCTTTTCACCCACTCATTGCATCGTATTTTCACTTACTCGAGATAAAATATTTCAAGAGAGTTGAATATTATGATAAAGGTATTTGATTTTTCAAGATTAGGATTTTTAAAATCTTTAATAATATAGAGGATATTTTTTTTAAGATATAGAGGAATTGGTAATTTATTAAGATTATGTAAG